>PVHP010014736.1:0-38522 GCA_004024765.1 Zapus hudsonius
TCTCTCTCTCTCTCTCTCTCTCTCTCTCTCTCTCTCTCTCTCTCTCTCTCTCTGGTCTCAGCAAACAAAGGACACAAACTGTAAATCTTCCCTATTGTACAAAGATGCGAAATGACCTTTTGGGGTGCGTTCCTCTTCAAGGAACACAGGGAAAACTGGGAACAGGGCTTGAGCAGAAAGACCCTGGAACTGGGTTTTGCCCCATTTTCTGTGACTCTCGGCCAAAGTGCCCTTTCTGAAAAGGAACAGGTTCATTTTTTTTTTTTTTTTTTTTAAAGAAAGGTGTCAGGAGTCTTCTGAAGCTGCGGCTTGCTGCTAACTCGCTCCTCAAGTGGAAGGCTTGAGGGGAGGGTTATTTATATCCAGCAGGCATTACACATGCAAGAGGTGAAGCTGGGTGTTCGCATGATGAACGGGCGCAGCCTCGCAGACAGCTATTTTGGTGACCCACACTTCCCAGCTCTAAGTGTCAGATTTTTTTTCCCCCAGACAGGCGACTGCATAATCGTTCAGTCATTTTCGAATGACCCTGGATATTTCTCTCCAGTGGGATTTCCTGACCTGAACTTTTCCTGGAGCAGAAAGATTTAGTGCCTCGAACTCCGCTAATTGGTGCGCTCACTGCTTGTCCTTCTAACCAGGCCCGGCATCGGGCCATTAGATAATCCCAGAGTGGCACATTTATGGGCCCTTTCCTTTTCATATTGACGCTTGGTTGGAATCAGCAAACAAAATGGACATTTCCCAAGGAATTATGGCCCTTCTCGGTGGCAGGCTCCCCCTCCCCAGAAATACAAACCCATTCTCCAAATGGAAATTTACGTCCATCACTTGGGGGAAATTGCTTCCCCTCCCCCCACTGGAAATTGATAGCTCCCATTAGAATGTTTCCAAGCATAGCTGATGACAGTTACAATGCACAGAAATTTCAGGTTTCTTTGATTGTGGCATAAAAACTGGGACATAAAGTAAAACTCAATTATCCTTTAAGGGTAATTGGGGTTATAAAACCGAGAGTCAGGGTGCCACTATTGCAGGAGTATGACGTCTGATGGAATGGTATGTGCTCTGTCCCCAAAGCAGCCTTTCAGATGAAACAGTTGAGCATAGACTAATCTATGCATAGAATAACACGTGTCGAGAAAGCACTTGACACGGGGCCACAAGCTTGCAGAAATACAGTAAGATTCTAGAAAATTCCTGAGACAAAGTATATAACAACAGCACTGGAAATGGGTGAGACAAAGCATCGGGCTCATCTGTGAAAGGCTCAGGGTTGAAACAAGGTAAGTACCAAATGCCAAGTACCAGGAAGCCAGCCTTTACCTGAGCCCACGCTTAGAAATCAAGGCGAGTTGAAATTAGTAGGTCTTTGCTTTCATTCATTCTACATCATCCTAAGTCTGTAAGGAAAAAGTGGACTTTTGTTTCTAATGTTTGTATGTTTGTTTTTAAGAAAAGTGTGATTTTCAACAGCTACAGAAACTGAAAATGATCTTTGGTAAATCAAGCCATAAATCACCATGCCTGAGAGGAGCTTGTCAGAGGAAGCTCTGTCTTATTCTTTAAGTGCAAGGATTACCCACACAACCACCATGGACTTGCCAGGACTACCTTGTGCTGATGTATCTTCGTTTATTCTACAGCTCAAATCCTACTGAGGGAACCTTTCCAACCATGTACCCCAAAGCCTCTCCCAAGCCTCTCTCTCCTCCCCCTCCTCCCCCATTCTGGATTTTCACAGAGTTTTCACTGATCTGCCTCCCAGGGAGTGTGCTGCTCGGATTTTTTAAATGGAACATATCCAGCACATGAAGTGAAGTCTTCTCTTTCTGCCTCTTTGTCTGATTCCTTTCTGCTTCTCTAGAGATGTGCACGGTTGAGCACATAGTAGGTGCTTTCTAAATGGTACCTAAATCACACACCACGGAAAGGCCATCGAGATTTCCAACATTTACTCCTGAAAGATACACACTGCTGTGAGGTAGTGACCACAAAGAAAACTTGAACAAACTTAACCCCTTGCAAAACCAGACAGGTTCCACTTGAGGGCATCTCCCTCTACCAAGGGATTTCTGGCTATGGGACAGCCTAGAAGCACTGTAAGGCTTTCAGTAGACCTCTGCTTTTAGGCAATGTGTCTAATTCATCACCTCCCCTGAGAATCATAAGAGAGAAGGAGAGAGAGAGAGAGAGAGAGAGAGAGAGAGAGAGAGAGAGAGAGAGAGAGAGAGAATCTGGCTTATTTCCACCACCCCTGGGAAACCACACCTGGAGAGAGAGACATCCATGGACAGTGCAATGTCTGATCTGGGCTTTTGTAACCTTATTTCATCATCCACATTCTTATCTATTGCCTCGCAAAACCAAAGAGAAATAAGTACAAACTGTATCAACAAAAGATCAGAACTCGATTCTCCACAGCGAAGACAAGTATACATTATAAATAGCAAAACAGCTGGCTTGGACCATGTTGCCAGCCACACTCACCCAGTTGAGGGATTTGAATGACATCATAACCCTAGAGAGGGTATTGCTAGCCAGCTGGTGTTATTTGGAATACACAAAAATTGGAGGAAGAAAACACAATCACACACACACACACACACACACACACACACGCACGCACGCACGCACGCAGGTTCAAGTTGTGCAGAAAAACACGACCAACAGGAAAAGAGAATGCCCCTCACATAGTCTTTCCTTAGAACTGAAATGGCAGGCAGCCAGACTAGTAGAAAAATGAAGAAAAAGATTGTTTTCTTTTTCAGTTGATTTCACAGCTCAGCATAGTTGTGTTTTTGTTTTTGTTTTGTTTTTCTTTGCACAAAGCACGAGACAGCATCCTAAAGGGAGCCAAACCCTGGCGCCTGCCCTTCTGTATGTTTTTAGGAAATGAGATCATCCCCCTTACTTAGCAACTAGGACAAGGGGTCACCCTAACTCTGGCTTTGAACCTAGTGTACGCCGATCATTGCAGGGTTAACATTGTAAGGCTTCCTAGAGATGGTCATTTCTTCCTTTTGCCTTCTTTTTCAAGTGTTGCATTTGCTTTAAAATATAAAAAAGCTCCTCTATTCCATGCATATTCCTCTCATTTTGGTAAGGTATATTAGCAGACATGGGTGTCTTAATGCCGGGCAGAAAGTTAATCTGAGAACAGACCCTTATTTTCTATGGCAGAGTTAGTATTTGAATGTCTGCCCGCCCTGTCACTAACACACATTCTTTTAAGGGGGAGAAAAAAAAAAGCTTCTCTGCTCTAGTTTTTAAAAGCAAAGGTATGATGTTATTTGTCACTGTGCCCAAAAAAGTCCTTAGTCGATAACTTTGCCAGAAGAGGGAGAGAGAGAGAAGGCAAATGTTCCCCCAGCTGTTTCCTGTCTACAGTGTCTGTGTTTTGTAGATAAATGTGAGGATTTTCTCTAAATCCCTCTTCTGTTTGCTAAATCTCACTGTCACTGCTAAATTCAGAGCAGATAGAGCCTGCGCAATGGAATAAAGTCCTCAAAATTGAAATGTGACATTGCTCTCAACATCTCCCATCTCTCTGGATTTCTTTTTGCCTCATTATTCCTGCTAACCAATTCATTTCCAGACTTTGTACTTCAGAAGCAATGGGAAAAATCAGCAGTCTTCCAACTCAATTATTTAAGTGCTGCTTTTGTGATTTCTTGAAGGTAAATATTTTTTTTTTTTTTACTCGTTGAAGTCATTGGGGAATTATGTTTAAATGCTATAGTGTTTTCTTCTGCTTAGAACTGTTATTCACTTTAAATTTTTCATTGTTTTGGGACTGGGAGTTATTTATAAATTGCTGAACTTGCAATTCTGTGAGATCCGAATAAATGAGCTCCGGGAGGGAGACGGATGCATTTGCACAGATATCTGAAACTATTGCAAGGTACTTATGTTAAATCCTCCACTTCTGCAGGGCTTGCATCCTGCCATTCCAGGAGATGCCTTTAAAACCCTGCCTGTGGCAAAGGGCTGGAGAGCATGGATACAAACTCGGGGGGTTATTTTCTTTTTCTTTTGCAGGTGCAATTGTTTTCTTTGTAAAACCATTTTCGCGTGTGCATGTATATGTGTATGTGTGTGATTCATCAGGACTTGATTTACAAGGCATGCCCAGATGAGAAGTTAACATTTTAGAATCTAGGAAAGCTTTTAAATATTGTCTTTGGAGCCAAGGACCGGGAATTCTCTGCACTTATGCCCAGAGAGTCGAAGTTAGAGAGAACTTTAATTTGCTTTTCTGAAAAAGATCTGTTTGACCACTTGCTGCCTTTAAACAAACGCAGAGCGTATAGGGGAAGCAGAAACTTTCCGGCAGCTGCTTGTCCAACTTTTCTCTTTGGAAAAGGACTTTTCCTGGGCAAAGTTGGGACTTGGGGTTTCCTATTGTAAGGCAGGGATTTTATAACGGTATATGGGGAAGTCTCTTTAGGTGAATTTGACTGTCCTTATCAGTGAACCCGCTTCTCGGTTCTGGATCACTGGCCCTGGTTCAACTCTCCACTCTCCGGCAAAATTATATCCTTTGAGGCTTGTGTTGTTTTTTTATTATTTTAAATTTGCAAGTACTTTTAAGCGGCTGTCACTGGCTCCTGGGAGGCACTTGCCGGAGGGCTCAATTCATAAAAGGTCTCAGCCACTGATTGAAGCTGTTCTTCGCTGCTTTCAAATGCTTCCCGCTAGGGCTTTGCTTAGTGTAAAGGAGGTGGCTTGGGAGGTAGAGATATAACCTTGTCAGGAACGTCATCCTGCCATGCCTGGGACGCCAGCCGGCTGCAGGCACCTCCCGGGCGGGCATGAAGTCGGTCTTCCTTTGCCTTGTGTGGTCTGGCAGCTGGTTTCTGACTCCCCGTTTGCTGATCAGCAAACAGGCTGTGGAATGTTATCTCGGCATTCATGACAAGTTTGGAAAATCGTCTCCAAATGAACTTTCCGTGCTGTGTATGCGGAACGTTTGGGGAAGCGGAGCTCAGTTCCGTCAGTGTCTGGTTAACTTTTTCCTGCCCGTGCAGCAGGCAATGTCTGCAGGGGCTGCTGGCCGCAGGCTCTTGCAAAGGCAATTCAGTGAGTGAAAGTGTCCCGTCCCCAGGAGGCTCTGAGGATCTCCCAGGGCCCCAGGGGAGGGGGAGGGGAGGGGCAGAGGGGGGAGGGGGCAGACAGGGGCTTGAATCACTGGCCTGGGCAGCATGATAGGCATACAATGGAAATGGGAGATTGGATTGGGGTTGGCTGGGTGGGTGGGTGGGGGGGACAGGGGGAGGGATGGACTCAACTCTCAGCTGTGCGATTTGCTCATTGTCTGAATGGACAAAAGGCAGATTACCCAGGCTCCTAGCATACCTGCCTGGGTGTCCACAAGTAACTAGATGCTTTCCCAAACCCCACCCACAAAGCGGCACATGTTTTTAAGTCTTCAGTTTTCTCTTCACACTAGCCTCATAATACCCACCCTGACCTGCTGTCAAAGACCGGGAACAAACAAACAAACAAACAAATCATTACACCTACAGTGAGTATTTGCTTATGACTACTGCCCTTGTGATTTTACTGGGCATTTTCATTGTAGCTCAAACATCTGGAATCAATTGATAGTCCATTTATTTCAGATAGGAAGGTTTTTGAACTGTGGATTTGTGAATGATCTTGGAGGAACCGTGTTTTGAATTTTGGATTGGTTTTTTTCTCTCTCTTTCTGGTTCTTCCTTTCTGTCACATCCTTCCTTTCTCTCTAGTCTTTTCTCTTGTGGTTGAGCAAATAAGAGGCCAAGGAAATGGTGAACATATGGGGGTACTTACTGCCATCGTGTAACTCCTGAGCAAGTTCGTTATTGTTTTCTGTGTTAGGAACATAATGTGATAATTTCTCTGATTTTCTGTGGGTGTGCTGGACTGTTCTCTGAACTAAAGAAAAATACACCAGAGGTTCTATCTTGTTCTAGAAGTATAAGTCCTGATAGTTATCTGTCAATATATTTCAGTGGGGGCTGGGGGAAGAAAAACCGATTTTAAAATGATCTTCGATTTTTAAATGCTAGAAATTCATAGGTATTGCTACACTTAAGTGTGTTTTATCAGAAATAGCTATAAAATATAGTCTGTGACATTTCAAGAGGGCTTAAATTCATGAAGACTCTAAGGTTGACTAATATTTCCCAGAGAGTTCACAAAAACTGAGGAGTTTGGAAGCAGGTGCAGGTCCTCGACACTATCGGCAACTCCGCCAAGAAGGGATGGATGCAGAAACGGGCTTGGTAGAGTTATATACAGCCTAGAATTGGCCTGTTGCCAGAGTTTGGGGGTATGTTCTCCAAGATCAGTCATGGGGGTGCCTTTGTACAAGGAGCCATGAAGCCCAGTTAGATGGGATTTACTCAGATTTCCTCTGGAAATCAAAGGGGAATGCTCCATGGCACCTTTTATAGCTGTGGAAGATGAGAAGCAGATGCAGACTTGCTCCTAGAAGACCCCGTGTCTTTGGCTGTATAGAGATGGAGAGCTTTAGGGTTAGGGTCCTACTGAGAAAATGGAATCCATGTTCAATTGGGGGGTCTTACCTCTGTTTTATGTCCACTGTGATGACTTTCAGATTGAGGGTACTTTTCACCATCAGCTGTTTTATAAGAATTAAATACTTAACCATGTGTGTGAGGGGTTTAAAGTCCCTCTCTTTCAATTACAACGCTAAGGGTCTGGCCACAAAAGTGGAAATTTGTTCAAAACATTGGAGAAAACTTTACCAATGATACAGAGCCCCAGCCGTTGAGAGTTCGTGTAGGAAGAGGAAGGTGGCCAGAAACTCAATGTCTGGGTCTGTTTCTCCCAAACAAAAGGGATTGGATGGACCTGCCCCTATTGGGAGGTTTGAGAAGGCCTCTTTTTAAAAATCATAGCTTGCAGCATATCTGCATGACCCTTTTCATGGGGTGGCTCACCTAACCTTCTGTCAGCTTGGCAATGCTGAGAAATAGCTGAAGGGCCTCACCTTGGTGGAGTTCCTGGATGAAATCACATTTTAATGCCACAAGTAGTCTATGGAAAAGCATAATGGTCACCTTAGCACTTGTCTGCTTCTCAGAGGACAGGGACTTGAGCCATAGGAATCCTGTCTTTGACTGGGATGCCATTTGGCTGTAGATCATTGACTAAGTCATGCTAACCAGGGATCCCTTGGATCCAGCCACAGGCAAAGGCTTCCAAGAAATGAAGCCAGAATTCCAGTGACTCAAAAACCAGAGGGGTAGGGGTGCTTGTCAGGTTTTAATCCAGTGTCCTGCATATGAAGGGGACTCTTTGTATGTGCTGCTTTGATAATGGACTTAAAAGGGGCTCTAGAATGTAGGAGTAGCTTCTTGGTGCTCAGAAAATGATGCCCAAAAGTATGACTCTGATATGGTGAATACTTTGGCCGAAAGGGAAGCCCCCTGTCTCTGATCTTCTTACACCTGCCTCACTGCTGGTCAGTCTAGCCCAAGGCAGCCATAGGAACTAGAAACTCTTCCCCAAAGGCAGCCAAAAAACCTAGATATCTGACTCTAACCTTTTCCTGTCTTTCCCTGGAAGAGCTATTACTTACCTTGTCTGGGGTAGGTCATTGGACCCTTCTTTCAGAGAGGGCCTGTCCTATAGCCAGGACATAGAAATGTTCTACAGGAGGGTAAAGAGCCAGGGCTTACTAGGTTTCCCCAGTTTAATCTAAGAGCATTAAATCATAGTTCTCTTGTCCAAGCACATTCCTACCGAGCTATATCCCTGCTCCATTGACCTAAATCATGACAATAAACCTAATAGTTTTCTCTGGCTTTGGGTCATCATTCCAAAGGCTCACACACCGCATAAAACTTTGATTAGAGAAACTGTATTATGCTTCTCTCTTGTTAATCTGCCTTTTGTTACATAAGGTGACCCTTATGAGCAAGGAAAGGCGCCACACTTTCTGTCTCTATTTAACATGGAGCAGTTTTGTTCTTAACCCTCATGTTTTTCCTGGTTTGGGTTTGTTAATTTGTTTTCCTTTCACTTATGGTGTATTAACTGCTGATATTCTAAGGTAAGATATTGGTATGTGTGTTTCTGTCTCTCTGTCTATCTGTCTGTCTGTCTCTCTTTCTCTCTCTCTCTCTGTCTCTCTTTTTTTCTGTCTCAAACAAAAAGCTCTGATGATTTAATGTTTCAAGTCCTTCCACAGTAAAATCATCTTAATCAGTAGCCAGAGAATGATGTCCTGAGTGAGTTAATATTCTGATCAATTATGAATATAATGAATGCATGTGCCATCTGTGGGTGGCCAATTTTTAGAGAATTTAAATAAGCAAAACACATTTAGTTGTGAAGATGTACTGAGCACAATTAAACCTTTGAGAATTCCAAAGTGTTTTTCCCCCAGGCTCTCTCAGAGAGGTGTAGATCCATCACAGCAGCTTTTGTTTACCTGGTGAATGTGTGTAGATCTTATCCTATTTATTTGCAACAGGAGCCCTTAGAGAAACTGTCCAGGTGGACTTCTCCAAAGATCCAGTAGCAAGGATGCTACACAGGTTGTTCGATGCAAAGACCAGCTCAGCCCAGAACCTTCCATGGTCCCTCGTGCCCTTCATGGCTCCTCTGGGCCAGATAAGTTTGATGAATGACAGCAAGGGACTCTGCGAGTCAGTGTGCCCTGTCCCGCTCCACTCGCCTTACAGGGACCAAGAGGACACCTGACCCTCCTCTGTTTTCTTGGCAGGTGAAGATTCACATCATGTCTTCTTCTCACCTCTTCTACCTGGCGCTCTGCCTGCTCACCTTCACCAGCACCACCACCGCTGGACCTGAGACGCTCTGCGGGGCCGAGCTGGTGGACGCTCTTCAGTTCGTGTGCGGAGACAGGGGCTTTTATTTCAGTAAGTACCCCTCCCCATGGCTAGCAGCCCTCCTCTGCCTGAGATCCCTCACCTTGAAGGAAGAGTAGCATCTCAGGAAGTCTCTGGCAGGTTTTAGAGACTTTGTGGGTGGAATTTTCTTCCTCGACAGTTCATCTTTTACTGCTTCCTGTGACAAAGCAACCTTGATGGTATACTTTCCTATTCCTTCATGGAAAGGGATGGGACAGAATGACCCTGAGGTATTGAGGGTTTGGTTTCTGAGACATTTAGGTATATATATATATATATATATATATATATATATATATATGTGTGTGTGTGTGTGTGTATATATATATATATATACATATACATATGGAAGGCAGGTAGGACCACTCTGGGGGCCTTGTAATTTAGAGTAGAGTAAGTACTGTCCACTCGTGTAGACTTGGAAGAAAGGACACAACTGAATGTCTCCAATCAATATTATGAAGTCCCCATGAAAAAAATTAAGGTGACATTTGCCCAAACATGTCTACAAATACATAGGCTTTCTCTAAAACAAACTGAAAAGTCATACCAAATTTGCCCTCTATGTAAATTGACCTTGATATTTTTGTCACTTCCCTCCTTTGGCATAACTCTTCCTTCCCTGGGATTCTCCAAGGATGATATCACTACCCAGTAAAGGGTCTTTAAAAAGTGCAGAGTCCCTGCTCCCATAAGCAGGTCTCAGACAGTCCAGCAAGAAGCAGGGGTTGGTTACAACTAGTAAATGCCAAGACAATGGTCCCCAAGGGAGCTGACCTCTCTAAGGCGTTGACCTTGTCTCATGGCAGATTACAAGATAGCAAACATTTTCAAGCTGTATGCTTGCTCTGTGTATTTCTCTGGAAGTTTAGAGAGTTCCAGGAAGCTGAGCATGAATCACCTGCAAAGGTTCAGATCACACAAGTGCAGACAGCTTAGTTCAGTTACCTATGGATCTTCCAATAGTGCTTGTGGTGGCTCACGCACTTGAAGTCTCTCTCGCAGTCTTCCCAAACGCCTCTCTCGAGGCAGGTGGTAAAGGTGGGGGTTGTGTGTGTGTGTGTGTGTGTGTGTGTGTGTGTGTATTCGTGTAAAAGTGGGTGAGAAGGTGTGTATACCAGCCTGGATATGAGAACGGGAGCTGCTAGGGAGGCTGGTGATCTTGATTAACCATGGATTTGGCCAAGAATAATGACAAGTGACAGATACTCAAAAAACGCTTTCTGCTGCTTGAACGAGCAAACTTTTCACTTTGTGCTCCATCTGTGCATTACTTGAGCAAATCCATTTCTTCTTCTGGCAATAAAGCGATTCTCTCCAGCCCTCTGTTGCAGGACAAAGGAAGGATTTCATTGGGTGTGTGCTTTTACAACAGCAGGCTTGTTTGATCCTATAAAGGTAACCAGAAGTAGCTTGTCATCGTTCTATAATTTGCTGCTACAGATCTATATATTCTGGGTTTTTAATGAATAAGTGGTCTAAGTGGTCTCACTTATTGTGTTCAAGAGGATTTATTTATTTGTTTGTAAAATAAATTTAGTCATTGTAATCCGCTTGAGATACACAATTCCTTCTGGTCCGGTCTAGCAGGTCCTTACCAAGCCTGCAAGTACCCTCTGGTGAAGGGCTAAATTGAACTGTGACACTCATCCTAATGTGCTCTTGGATCCCCACACATGGTGTCTGTGTTGTTTGATCAGACAGTGAAGAACAAGAAAGAAGGACTTAGCCCTAAATAATCTATGATGCAGACATGTGTTCACACAGACGCCTGACCACTGGACAATGGCAGTGGGAACCAATTTCAATGCATTGAAAGACTTCTTTTCCACTTCTTTATCCCATCAGTACAATGGGAAAATTTTATTTGTGTATATGTTCTGATGTTGTACTAGTAACTTCAAATGGAAAGGTTTCATGTTCTCCACTATGACCTTGAATAGAACACGGCTGTGTAAACCATGTGTTACTGTGAATTCTGCCATGGAGAGCAGTTCTGATGTGCTCTGCCTTATAAACTTTCATGACTTAGACATTCCCCCACCTGGCAGAGTTACTTATCCATAAAGGTGCTCTTGTTAGGTTTGATCAAGTCGGCAATCCACATGAATGAAAGGCCTAGAGATAAATGAGGGCATGACTTTGCCTTTAGCAGACTCACCATCTAGTTAGGAGGGTTTTTTTTTTTTAATGTACACTCTGAAGTGTCATAAGATGAAAAATAACCTTTGGAGAGGTGGTTACGTTCTTAATGCTTTTGCATATGTTGTCTTGTTTACATTTCCACCTTGCCAGGCTTTACCCTCCCACGAACACTGCCCTCTCAGTGGGCTCCTCCAAAAGCTAAAGTTCAGTATCAAATTCAATGCCTGGCTGCGACAATAGTTGCTAATGTTCATTATTTGAAGTGACAGGATTGAATCCAATTCAATCTAATGAAATTGCTTGTATGGAATTTCACTATGAAGAACCATCAAGAACCATGGTTGTCCAATACTTTGAAACATAACTTTTCACCTCATACTTACAAATGCTTAGTAAAAGTGACTTTCTTTTTTTTCCCACACTGACTATAATGTATGTATATTAACCACAACTTAAAAGCTATATTTTGGTTAACCCAAGCTACATTGATGGTATTTTGTGCTGGGCCAATTAT
The DNA here is from genome assembly GCA_004024765.1 of Zapus hudsonius. Taxonomy (NCBI): domain Eukaryota; kingdom Metazoa; phylum Chordata; class Mammalia; order Rodentia; family Dipodidae; genus Zapus; species Zapus hudsonius. The sequence continues at coordinate 11,548 of PVHP010014736.1, forward strand.
TCTTGCAGGCATTAACTGTTGTCAACAAATTTTATTGAGTTTCCCTTTCATCCCCTGAGATTTACTGTGTGTGGAGAAGTCAGCTTTGAGCATTTACAGTCTTTGAAATACTATTTAAACGGAAGAGCGCTTCCACGTTCCTATCCTGTCATTGACACTTGGGGTTTCTCACTCTGACTTTCCAAGTTTTATTGTGGCTATGCCTTGAATGTTAAACAGTTTCAGCTCTACTTTGGAAGTATAGATTTTTCTTGTAGTGGAATGCAGTTTCTGATCTCAGTCTGAAATTTGAACATCTAAAAGAAATATTCCTCCATCTCTATTTTTTTTTGATCAATACAGAATATTTAACAAGGAGAGTTTTGGAATCCTGTTAGAACTGTGCCAAATTAAAAAAAAAGTGATGCTTACTTTGTATAGATTGACCCAGTTTTGAGAATGAGCTCATATTCCCTTTCAAGCCCATGTTCCATGGGAGCTCAGTAGACCCAACCTTCTCGATGATCTGTTCTGAACATCTTCCCGGCAGAAGTAGAACAGTTCATCTATAATTAATGCAGCTTCCCCAGGCATTTTATGTAATGCAGGATCCCATGAAGGGCTAATTACTGGCTCTTCCCATTGCATTATTGGAAGAGAGCATGTCAACCAGTCAGGTGCTCTCTGGGTCCTGGGAGGAAAATGGTGGCATTATGGAGGTGAAAGCACGCTGGGGAAAGCTGGCTCTTATATTACCAGTCCAATGGAGCCCCCGTGGAGAACGTTTCCTTCTGACCTCGCTTTACCTGGAGCACTGCCACGAGTAAAATGAAATGGGAGAACTGAAGTTTGCCATAGGTATCATTTGTGTGGGCCTTGGTGATTAACCATCTTCATGTGCTGTTTAGGAGCTTCGGGAATTATTTTCCTCAGAGATGTTTGAAAAAAAAATTGATGGACAACCAACCATCTTGGATGGTTTCAATTAAGAACCACCAAAAGAAAAAGAGGTTCTGGGGTCCTTTTTAGTTTTAAGAGTCTATAAACAGTCCCTTAAATAAACTGTATATGCTTTACCTCGGGCGGTCTGGAGAACAGGAGAAGTAAATCAATTAGAAAAGAAAGTTGGATACCCTTTCAGCTACCCCAGATTTATGGCTTTTGTAAAACATCCCTCCAATGCATAGTTATTAAGAACAGATCTGAGTAAACGAAGGGCATTTTTCATGTGTTAAAACATACTGCTTTTAAAGAGTTTAAGTGAAACTTTCAATTAACTTTCATTGTTATTGATTGCACAAACCTGGCTAGATTTAGGTTATTATTATTAACTCAGGCTTCTTTCCTTTGATATATTGGGCTCAGAAAACTGCTCCCAACCTGTCATTCATTAGTTGTAGAACTTTTGGCAGGCATTTAAACTTCCTGGACCAAAATGTCCTTGTCTATAAAACAAGGGAATTTTGTTAAAGTAAATGACCTCTTCTGACTTTAACAGGCATGTAGTCTAGGTTGTAATTAACAAGCATTTGGTGCTTTTCAAGAAACGAGAAGCTGAGATTTAACTAGTAACCAAAGAGCATTTATCTCTCTATCTCCTTGACGTCCTTCCTGTTGGTCCCCAGAGATAGGAGACTCGCTGGTTTCACGAAGGATGAGCCCTCTTTCCCTGCTTGAACTCTTCAGCGATGGGCTAAAAGCTCAGACATGATCACATGCACTCAGGCCATGAACCCACAAGAGTACCAATGAATGCCATGAAAACAGAATGCCAGTTCTCTGTGCTAGGAAGGACGAGCTGCTGGTTCTCACCTCCACACCTTGCCACTCCTTGATTGGGAGGACAAGTAAGTGTGTCTGTACTTTTTAAGTGAGAGGAGACAAACAGGATTCTAAGTCTCTACTCAAAGCCTCTTCCCAGTCTATGAGCTATAAGCCTGTCCAATAAAGGGAGTGTATAGCTTAGCGCATGCAAAGACACACTCCCCATCAGGAGCTTTGAAACCGACTGGATCTGAGTTTTGTCATTCGAGTTCCTTGGCATGACATCCCTCAGACTACCAGGCTTGCATTTGCGTGAGGGCTGGTCCAAGTTATCACCGGCTATGGAAAACCTATTCACTTTGAAGTTAATTGGGGCATGTGGAGTTTGACCTTCTTATGACCCTGGCCTCATTAGTACCACAAAGTTAATAGGCCACAGATATTGTTAAAGAAAAGTTCTGGGGGTTTATATTGACCCCAAATGCTTGCTGCTACTCTTGAAATATACCCGAGAGGACATGTCTGTGTAGCTCAGGATAAGGTTTCTGTATAAAATTAGAAAATAATTTTCAATGCTATGACATTTCTAAGGCCATCTTCTCTCTGACAGAGAAGTATTAACAGGAGAGCGGAAGGTAAGTCCAAAAGTGTGGTATCTTTTGCCAGACATCCAGGATTGAGCCTCTGCTCTGAAATTTATGTGGTGAGTCATTGTGAGCAAGCCACTTACCCACACTGCTCTTCGTTTCCCTTATCTGTAAAATTAGACCCACTCTGCAGTGTTGCTATTAGGATTAAATGAGCTAATGGACTAGAATATGTTATGTTAGAATCATGTCTGGCTCATAGCACCACACACATTAGCTAATACACTTATTTTTTTTTTCTCTTCTGGGACCAGTTGCAGAACCCACTCCACAGATTATAAAATATCTGAAAAAAATCCAATTAATTATACATTCACGTTTTTTTCTCCTTGAGGCAGCTGCTAAAAACTATTATTAGTGGTAATGACTTTGTAAGTATCATCAGTACTAATGACAAGAAGGACATGTTCGTCATGCGTTTTCATTTTCAAGGTCTGAGTGTGTTAGCTCTGTCTTTACCTCCATTTTGAGGGTCAGAGATGAATGTTTCATTGAGCAAATGGAAAATGTGAGAAGACAAGGCTGGGAAATGGCTAAACTGGATAAAGTACTTGCCACACACGCACAAGGACCAAAGTTCAGATCTCTAGAATGCCAGATGGGCACAGTGGTCACGTGCGATGTCTGCCCCAGAGAGAGGGAAACAGGATCTCTAGCTGGACTAGCCCACTCGGTGGGTTCTGGGTTCAGGTGATAGACACTGTCTCAGTAAATAAGGTTGAAAGCAATGGAAGAATCTCTGGTCTCCACACACATTTGCACATTCCTATGCCCATGTGCATTCAAACATGCATATACACATGCATGTATACCACACACACACACACACACACACACACACACACACACACACAACACAGGAGACGTGGAGATTCTGTGACTTACCTGACTAGATGGATCCAGAACCCCAAACACAGGTTGTCTCCACAAAGTGTGTTCATTAGGTCACTTGGATTTCTTAGCTCAAGTCTTATAGGAAAATGTTCTGAAAATCCCAGTTTTCCTCTGAGAAATGAGGTACATTCCTGCTCCCGCCTTTGCTTCCACAGGGGGTTTTGAGCGGATGCATAGAGTAGGAAAGTTATCCTTGTGATGGAATAATCCTACGTTTGCTTCTGGATAATTGAGAAAATTCTAAGAGGTCTTCCTCGGGGGTACAAAAGAAGGGTCTTCTTTGATTGGAGGTGACTACCATCCAAGAGGAAGGACCCCTCAGACAGAACACAGCCCCTCCCCTGTGAGCACAGGAATGCATTACCATCTCGGACCTTTTGTTCTCCCCAATTTTAGGTTGTCTTCCTCTGTCAGAAAACCTCATGTTTCATTTCTTTCAGCTTTAGTTTTGATTTTTTTTCTTTGTTACAAAGAACTACTAAATGGCTGTTTGGTCAGAGCAAGCATCCCTTGGGGTGTCATGGAAGGTGTGGAAAAGGGTAGATGGTTATGAGGCACATGATGCAGAGAGACTTCCCAACTTGGCCATGAAAGAAGCCATGGAAATAGCCAAGGCTTTGAGATGCAAGCTTTCCCCCTGGACAGTTTCACTCAGCCAGGTTGAAGACCATGATAGAGATCAGTGACTGATGGTGGAGACATTTGGATCCAAGAAACAGTTTCTGGCATTCTGTCGCTCAGTGGTCTTCTAAATGCATCCTACGTCATGCTGGCATTCCTCAGGCACGCCATCAGAACTGACCTCTCTACAGAAGCTTTGCTTCTGATTTCGTAGCCCACACCAAAGAACCAGACACACCGAAAACAGGCGAGCGTCTCTCCTGAAGAGATTTGCCACTGTTGTCAATGACAAGCTACAAAGGCTTTACTCTTTCATGTAGCTAGACATCTTGGAGACCATGGTGACAAAAACTCATCTTGGCCCTGAGCTGCTTCCCTGACTCAGTTCCACCCTCCACCTCGCCATGAAAGATCAAGAAACTCTTACATCCCAAAGAATTACTTTTGGTCGCCTGGAAAGTTCAAACCCCTTATTAGCTGTTAGCCTAAGGAAATGACAACAGCAGGGTTTGTTTGTCTTTATCTATATGTGAGATCATGTTTAAAACATAGCAAAGAGCTGTTATTTGACATGCAATTCCCTAACTGTAGCAAGCTGTATGCCTTTTTAATGCATTGTTTAGTCTCACATTGGCTAGAGCCACTTAAAGAAGCACTTGGCAAGCTCTGGGTTTTCATTCTTGGCATAACTGGCCCTCTTCGTTTTTCACTGAACCTTAAATACCAGGAAAAACCTTTCAGTTCCTTTACATCTGGCGCATTGCTTTATGTAATCCACCAGAACCTTTGCACGTGGCCTTCTGCATTTGTCCCGAGGTAATTAATGGCTTTGCAATATTTGATCAGCAGAAGCATGGATACAAAGGAAAATTGTGCAACCAGCAGAGACCACACAGTCTTTTAAATTAAAACCTTTCGCTTTAAATGTTCAGGCATCCTGCAGGAGTAAGGATTTCCTTTTTTTTTTTTTAATAAAGACATGCTAAAATCCCTGGGAAGACACCCAAGAACCTGATTGTTGATTAAATACATACCTTTATCTCCCTTTTAAGACTACTTGATTCTTGGAAAAAAAAATAACATCGAAGACTGCGACAAGCTGAAAGGTTTTTGGAAAACAATCTTGTCGATATTAAGACTGAAATCCAGAGAGAAGTGATGTATCCAAGGTCACACAGCTAATCAGTGACAGTGGGTGACACTGTGGATCCTGGCAGCATTCTTCCATTTATCAGGCATTACCACACCTAAGTCAAAGCTGCCCTGTACATGAAAATGATCCCCTAAGCAAAGAGGTCTCGGTGGATCTTTCATTCCAACAAACTCACTTGAGACTTAACAATTTACTCACATGCTGAGAAGTTTGCCCCAACTGAAGGGATTCCTTGCCTGTCTCTATGGTAATAAAGCCTTCAGGTGTGTTTTGAGCATTTCAAGTCCACCCTAAAGTCATAATTTAGGCTATTATTGTACATTATATTATTCTGATTCTCTGGTCTCTCTCTCCAATGTCAACTTTGGTAGAATTGCTTTGGAATGACTTAGTAAAGTGTGTTCCTGGAAAATCTGAAATCGTTTGACAGGTTGTAGGATTGACTTTTTTTTTTCCTGGAGATTTCTCTGACGGTCTCTAGCCAAAAGAAATTTACACCTGATTTTTTTTTTTTTTTGTAGACTCCCCAGCAAATCCTCTATGAGTCTCTCCTGGTTTTCTCTTTTCATTTGTGGCCTTTATGAGGTATGAGAAAGGCTGTTTGAAGAGTGTTTTTCAACTGTGGAAATCAGCCTAGGTTAGAATTGTCAGACAATCCTGTGAGGATTTCTGGGAAGATGGCACCACCTTTGTGCCATTTACCCTGATGAAATGGGTCTTTCATCAGAAGCAAGCGATTTAGAAAGACTGTGCTGGGCCAACCACATTCAGCCAACTCTTGATTATCCATGAAACTGGGGAAAAGAGCACAATAGTTAGAATTCTGGATTGAACAGCTTGGAGGACTCTGTAGATTTCTCCTCCTCCCGCCCCCGGCCCCAAACCCTTTTGTGAAACCAGGTGACATTTTTAGATGCCCCATCTGACTTTTTCCAAGCAATGCCACCCATAAGTGCTTGAACCTCAGAACTATTAACGTTTGGGGTAAGGTGACTTTTTGTTGAAGGAAGGAGCTGTCCTGGGTATTATCAAATGCTCACCAACATATCTGGCTTCCATGTCAGAGTCCCATCATACCTGTTGTGATGATCACAGATGTCTCCAGATATTGCCCGATGTCTCCCTTGGGACAAAATCACCCTCAACTGAGAACTGTTCAGCTAGACAAGCCTTCAGAAGAGAAGGACCTAGGGCGATGGGAAAATCTTGCAGGAAAAGAACACACCACACCACCTAGGGTTCGAGAAGCTGTCTCTGATCACTGACTAATCAGGAGTCTCTGGCCCTTTGCCTGGAGTAAGCGAAGAGTCATTGGGGTTTTGGTAACTTTTCTATGAAAATATAAAGCTCTTTGTATAGGCTATTTTTAAAGTATTTTCATTCTTTTCTTTCTGCCTTAAAGCTGTGAAGCTCAGGTGTTTTAATAAGAGAAGCAGGAGCATCCAGAAATGGTTCAGTGCAAAGCTGTGTGGTTAGATGAGGACCCCCTGAAACAGATAAAAAAGAAATTGGCTATTCACCTCAGTCACATAATAAATAAATTCTCAGTTCCTCACCAGTGAAAAAGTCTAGTTCAAAGGAAGTAGTCAACATTTTTCTCTTTCTTTGCTGTAACTTTTCTGAGTGTCCACAGGCTCATTTTAGTATCTAGAAAGTCAGTGGTTGCAGGTTTGGGCCTGACCCATAGACCCTACTGAATAGCCTGTGTTCTTGGGGAAGTCACTCTGATATTGAACCTCACATCCCTCATCATAAAATGTGAATAAAAATCACATCTCAGAACTCTTCTGAGACTCAACCACAGAAAGGCTTTGGAAACTAAAAAGGCTATCCAAATATGTCACTTTTAATGGATTGACTTGGATACTTTGCCTTCTGTTCTCACTCATGGCTGACACATCTGTTCAACGGTTCAACTTCTATAACCCTCTGCAATAATGATCATCTAGAAATAGTGAATTTACAGTGTCATTTTAAAACTTCCCAATTAAAAAGAAAAGCATGTTGGTGTCTCCTTGTCACTTATCACTTTGGATTTAGTCTGACCATGAGTTAATGAATACTTCTTTAGAAATCTCGCTCGGTATTACTCTCCATTTCCTCTTGTCGGAAGTTGCAGAAATGAAATGGGGCCTCCTATCACCTTACCACACTGAGCTGAAAGAGTTTGTTCCCTAGGAGGTGGCTGGGTAGTCACCAAAGTAGCATATGTAGGTAAAAGATATCTATTCTCCCAAGTCAGCTATTGTTGAGATCTGCTTAGCCTCAAAACACAGTGTTCAGCAGAGGGGTGATACTCAGAGTTAGAAAAGTATTCCTGCACACTCAAGTTACCCATCTCTTCTGCTTCTTTAGCTCAGACTGACTCAGGAAGATTCCCTTTGTTTTGAGCATGTATTTGATGAAATCAGAATTGTAGCTTTAGCACCATATGGACCAATGACCTGAGCTAGATGCTTCTTCTAGCTCAGGGGCTTTATATCCAAAGATTCCCCAGAGACACAGATTTGATGGAGTAAAAGACACTTTTAAAGAGCACAATGAAATACTTGTTACTGCTACTATACATTTTCATTCTATTTTATAGCTCTTTAGAAGAAAAAAAAGAGAGACTCAATTTTAATGGCTTTTTCCCCCGTCTTTGATAGTAGCCAGTGTGGAGCACTTAATAAATTGAAAAATTCCAAAATCTATTTCCTTCTTCCCATCCCCAGAAAAAATCCTACAGCATCCCAATAGCTACTGCTATCATTATGTGTCTGAGATGGAAAGAATGGAAGAATGAAGTCTAGCAGTCTATTTGGGGGGTGCCATCTCTTGAGATAGCCTCAATGCTGTACCAATGAACACTCTCAGTTTAAGTGTAAGCTTGCTATAACCAACAAGGAAATTTCAAGGTCTACCAGATGCTCACTCACAGACTCCATGTATTTTTAAAGAAGGGCCTCCGCTCAGTTCCCTTTTGTTCCATGTGAGTTATTGAAAAGAAGCAATGGCAGGCAAGGGAAGGCCTCTACAAGTGGTGCACTCTTAGCAAATACACCCCGAGGGACGTAGCACAGTTGGAGGAACAGCCCTTAGAAAACACAAGTAGTTTGAATTTGCCAAAGCAGAATTGAAAAATTGGAGAGCTAGGAGAAACCACGTACAGAGATCTGATCCAGAGAACCAAGGTCCAGAGAAAACATGAAGTGCATCAGGTCCCAAAACATACTGGTAGTCAAAGCCAGACAGCAGCTCACTCAGCCACACTCAGTTCAGAGAGCTCCTTGCACAGGTAGGGATATTAAACTTCACCTTGATACACTCATGTAAAAGCATTCCTGGTGACTCCATCCAAACACTCCAAGTGAACTACTCTGTTACAGCCAGGTGCATCAGAACAGTGTTAGATAACGCAAGCCCTTAACCAGCCCTACAAGCATCCTTCCAGCTAATGTCAACCACTGCATAAGATCAGTGAGTCTTTTTCCCAGTCGATCAATGCAACTGGGTGACTATGAATATCTTTACAGATCCTAGTAGTTTGATAGATTAAGAAGCAAAAGAAAAAGAAAGAAAGAAGGAAGGAAGGATGGAGAGAGAGAAAGAGAAAGAGAAAAAGGAAAGAAAGAAAGGAAGGAAGGAAGGAAGGAAGGAAGAAGGAAAGAGAAAGAAACAGAGAAAGAAAGAAGAAAATAGTTAATTCCTTGTCAGAGTTCATTAGAAGGCACATCAGCTGGCTGACTAGTTGCTGAATGTCCTCTTACCTGCTGCTAACTCAGAAGCTACCTAAATAAAAGGTACTGTGGACACATTTGCCCTGTCCCCACACATTCCTCACTTGCTAGTCTTCCATGAAGGTCTTCCATGAAGAAGCTTAAATTTTCCTACGTATTTGGAGTTTTATGTTTCTTTCCATTAAAGTTTCCAGCCGTTCATGGACATATTTAGTTTGGCAGAAGGTAGTGGTGACTCATGGAATGAAGAAATTTGAAGGCAAAACTACTGAAAATGGATCTAATTTCTTTTTAGGGTAATTTGGGAGCGAGAAATTGATAATTTGTCTACTTTTTTTCTGGTTTCATCAGCTGCCACACTGCCAAATATTTGTTCCATATGGATGTTTTGTTATTTCTGAAATGTAACAAATGTCAGCTGCACTATATCTAATATGTCAGAGGGTAAGGGCTATTGTTGGCTCGTTGGCTCATTGTTTTTGGCTGGACACCCTCAATCAATGGCTATTGAGTGAAAAAGCAGGATCAAATTAAAACCATTTTCAGCATGTTCCTTCCTATGGATCCAACCACTTCTCTGAGCATTTGTCAAACACAGCAAATGTTCCCCATTAAAGGAATGACTATGTTTTCCACATAGAAACAGCAGCCAGTTAATTGTATTCACCTTATAATTCCATTCTCAATTTTAATGTAGAGATATTTTGGGGGGTCACCAAAGATTCTTTCTTTTCTGCTGATTCTTGTCTCCCAATATGGAACAGAATTTAGAAATACATTCTGAAGTGATCGATGACATATAGTAAGCTCTTCTTAAGGTAAATACTTCTTGGGATCTCCATTTTATGAGCCTGAATTCTTGGGAAAGGTATTAGTGGCCTAAATCAGACTAACATTGGCTTTTTGTATATTTATAATGCTAATGTTTTGCATGTAATTACGTAAATGTCTCTTAGCAGATAAGCCATAGATCAGGAACTATTCAGAAACACCATGAAGAATTAGGTAAAGCCAGAGAAGGACATGTTTGTGGCTGATTCGAAGTAGTCAGCACCCACTGAAAGTTGTAGAAACACTGAATGGGAGATTAGTTTCAAAGTATGTTAACCACCCCTCGACCACCACCACATAAAATACAACAGCAATCCTAAAGAACAGGAATGTCTATCTCCTAGAAAAAAAATAGATGTGATTGATAGCTATATAAAGTGTGTTATGGTGAGAAATAACCTCTTGTTTATAGTGGGCCAATTTGGTTTGATTAACAAATGTTCTTAGGGATAGGCGTTACTGTTGCTAGGTATAAGAAACCTTGCTGCTGAAAACACCCTGAGAGTTTATTGGAGTGAGGGGTCCCCAAACTCCAAAATGAACCAACATCTGCACAAGGGGGAGGGGAGTGGTTGTATGTTTATTAGGGTTTGAGGGTCTAAGGAGACCTGCTCTAGAAAATAATTGGTGGCAATCATTTCAGAATGGAGAGAATAAATGCATGATTAGATCTCAACTTTCACTGAAGGTGTGAACCATGATGTTGGAGCCACACCTGCTGGTGGTCATTACTGATCCATGAAGTGATTCACCTGTATCTAGTCTCATTCCCTCAAGTTGGCAAAGGCGTCTTCAGATGAAGTATAAAAAAGGTTCCTGGATAACCCCATGGTCTGATTTTCTGTGAACTTGAAATTGAAACCTCTAATGACTGTGGCTACAGTTTCCAAATCCATCACTGGGGCCAGGAACTGAACTCTAGTCCTGAAGATCTTACCTGTTTCGTTTTTAGTAGTTAAATTTTTCAAAAATAGCCAACCAAGAATGCTTCATATATGTGTGTTTATGTACCTATGTGTATCTGTATGTGTACAAAATTACATTGAGTGAACATATGCTTTATTCATTCTGCTTTGTTCATCCTCCATACCCAGCTGAGTTCTCACATTATTCCTTTCTTTAAATTTATTTCTTATTAGCATACAAAGAATTGGGTTTATTATGGAGTTTTCAAACACTTTCTTGTATCCCTTCTCTCCTTTACCTGCTTATGCCTCCGCCATCTTAGCTTCCCTTCTGCTTCTAGGTTATTCTAGCAGTATTTCATATTTGTCTGAGTTGATCAGTTCCATTAGAGTTCCTATGGGGATTTTAGAGAAATGATCTTATTTGAGAAAATTGTTTTTCTGTCTCCTATCTGGAGGCAGAGGATAAACTTAAACGCTGCTCTTCAAAGAGAGAGAGTTGATACCCAGCTTTCACTAGACCCACCATAAAACATACAAGCCTAGTAATGAAGGACAAGGTGCAGACAAGATGCACTTCCCCAGAACTTGATCTTTGCTGCGAGCAAATAACACTGAGAGAAGGTCAGTTTGTAGCATCTAATCCTAAAAAATGATTCCAGGGGGGGAAGGGGGCTTTGAATTGGATAGTTAGAAAATCTTAGATTTACTCAGAACTCTCCCACTAGAAGAAAAAAAGAATAAGAAAAACTCAGCAAATTTAGTGATAAAACTTGTTGCCAGTGGACTTCTGTTACTAAGCTGCAGTATGATGTTCTTCCTGCAGAATGAGTCATGGGGAGCTCTTTCCCCAGGTATTCAGAAGAAAAAAAAAATAAGCCATCAATACTGCTTTCACATTTTTTACATCCATTTTTCTAAAGCTGTGTTTACCACTTATTGAGACCATTGAAATCTAGGATATGTTAGTATTGTGCTTAAACCATAACAATATATTTGATTCATTTAAACTCAGTTCATATTATTTGAATACAATGATGTCCCCTACTCCTCAACACTCTACCCAATGAATCAATGTTGACAAAATAATCTGTAAAACCTTTTCTAGAAGGAATGTTATTTCATAGAAATCTCTTAGATTTTTTTTATCAAGCTATCTATGGAATTTATTGTTTCTTTGTTAGCATTCTTCTCTTGTTAACTTTTGCTCATTGCTTTGTTTAAAAAAAGGTATTCAGGGGGCTGGAGAGATGGGTCAGCAGCTAAAGGTGCTCGCTTGGAAAGCCTGACAGCCTGGGTTGGATTCTCCAGTACCCATATAAAGCCAGATGCACAAAGTGTATATGGGTCTGGAGTTCATTTGCAGTGGCAAGAGGCTCTGCTGTGCCCATACTCATTCATTCTCTCTCTCTTCTCTCTCTCTTTCCTTCCCTCTCTCTCTCTCCCTCTCTTTTTCCCTCCCTCCCTCTGTGTTGTAGATAGAACATCAGTCGGGCACCTGCTCTGGGTTAAACAATATCCCAAGGAAGATGAAATCATGCTTATAAAGATGTTTTGCTGTAATGCACAAGTACCTCTTAAATACCATTTGAACATCCTCAGGCTCTCATCAGATGAGAATGTATCTCTCTCACGTGCTTCTCTTTACTCCACCACCTTGTGAATGCTCACAGCTGCTCACGGAACTGATAAGCAGGTGTCACAGGACTCCTAACCCACCTGGATCCACGCACAGGCATGACTTGTTTAGCCCATTCTCTATAGTTTTTAACTTTGGAATTATAAAGATCAAGATATTTGAAATAAAGCAAAGATTAGTAACTTCTCTTCAAAATAGGGCTAGTAGCATAGTGGAGCCTGCTTTCCTGGGTGACAGCCCGTATATACCACTTCACTCATGACAGTGCCCTTGAGAGACTCACACATGGACCCGTGCCACCTCTGCTCCTGTTCAACTCTACAAGGTCTCCTTGGGTAGCAACTATCCATTTTTCCCTCAATTCTTCATGCACTTACGGCCTTTACCCATCACCCCCTCCCTGGGCCAACCACTGCTGACTCATAGGAATAAAATACAAACCTTATCTTTTCAGAACCCCATAGCTCTCCTCAAGCATACCAAAAGTACAACTCATCTAGGATTTAAAAAAAATAGCAAATCCTCCAGATTGGAACCCAAGCCTAACAAACCAAACATTTAATAATTTAGAGGCCATCTAAGAGAAGTTTCGTGAAGAGCAAGTGAAAAACTAGGAAAGGCCAGGTTCCCAGCCAACGCAGGGTGGATGGTTTATGCAATAGCCCAGAGGATTTAGAACAGTGCAGACCATCAGACCCAACTCTGTAGACAAAGCAAGCTGTAGCATTAAGATGCGGAACAGCTGTTACAAATTCGCTGGAAGATTCCACGTGTCCCTCCTTGGTCTCCTCACCACTGCTCAGGTCCTCCTCATCACTCACCAAAACTATTGCAACAGCCTCTCAGTGATGGCTCTGTGTCCAGTCTTGCTTGACACCAGCCATCCCACACCCGAGATTAATCTTTCTAAACACAGTTCTAATCACTTTACTCCTCTTCTAAACAACTACTCAGTGGCCATCCATGGCTGAATAAATTGAACCCACTTTTCTGGAGGCTTCTCTCTGACTTTCCAGTGGTGTTTCTTAATGTTTCCCCACAGCACAACTCATGAACCCAGAGTCTGTAAGTCATAACCAGTCTTCATAAGTATTTTGCTTGGCAAAGACAGTGTTTTAACTTTCAAAAATGTGAATTCTCTGCTAACATCTTACTGAATAACTCTTCCCTTCATATTGGCACATGCTTTTTGCTTTTCCAAAACCTCCACCTCTTCTGCCTTGTTCTAGCCCACTGTATTTTCTGATAAGACTTTGCGACTTGCTTTGATCTTTGTATCACAGACTCACTGAGTCATTGAGTCTACAAATGCCCTCTAGATATTACGACATCCAACCTAGATGGCCTATTACCATGGGCTTTGTGTGCCTGGACCATCTTCCTGTTCTCTCAAATGTCACCTCCTTTGGAAAGTCTTCTACCAGATTCCAACTCTCTTCTGAAAGAGGAGAGCAATAATATTATGATTCGTAAAGCACTTATAATACGTTCCTTTTCTGTTCTTTTAGTTAGCATTCGTGCCTCACACCATATGGTTACCTCTAAGCTTGTCAAAGGTGAGGGCTCTATTTTATTAATCTCTGTAAGATTCCCCTCACTCCCTCGTACACAGTATGGCAATGTCTGCATGGAATTAATTAAGTTACCATTTTTCTTAGGACTCACATGCCTAGGCTAGCTGTGTGTGCCTGTAAGAAGGTTATAATTCATTTAAAATGCAGACATGGCTGAATTGGAAGGTCCCAGTGGACTTTTCGACATTTTCAAGAAGAGAGTGTGAAGTGCTGTATCTGAAGGAAATGGCTGAGGGAATTTAGGCAAATAGAACATGATCCTTTTTGTTGGAAGCTGCCTGTGATCTCCGGATTCAAACACTACCCCACACCTCACAAGGAGCATCAGCAAGTTCCCGATTGTGCTGGACTTGTTTAGAATTCTAGGAGGGAATCGAGTCTAGGGCCTGAGCTGATAACTGTGAACTGAGCCAGCACCACAGAGAGCACATTATCCAAAGAGCTCTGCCTACTCCATTTAAAAGTATCTGTTTCTAAAGTTTCTCACTACCTAGAAGGGGATTCTCGTTCCTGTTTGTCCTGGCAGGAGGGCTGTCAACAAATCACAGGGTTGTAGAGTCAAATTTCAGCTCAGAAACAGATCCAACTTACTGAGTTTTGAATAGAATGAACGACTGTAAACTACCGAACAAAAAGAAGAAAGTCACATAAATGGAATTAAATTGAGCAATGTTTTATGGACTACCAGACACCTATCAGAGAGATAGACTGCACTAAAAAGCTGGATATAAAAAGCCAGAAGGTACATGAATGTTGATGTTACCATGTTAACACGCTACCAAAAGTCCACCTTAAAGTCCTTCAATCTGGTTACAAAAGCAATCCTTACTGATATGTAGGAATAATTACCATAACACTATGGTATTAAGAAAAATAATACAAGAAGAGGTCAAAAGTGCTTGCTTGGAAGCCTGTCAGCCCTCGTACAGACCCAGCACCCAAGTAAAGCTGGATACCAATTGATGCTGGTGACGTATCCCAAAGCCTACATTTATGAAAGGCAGAACCATACCCTCCTCACTGCCATCTCTCAGCAGCCAGATGGCATCTGACGCTGAGAACATGGACACTGTTGATTTCTCAAGTAAGGAGGAAAATTTTTTTCTGGATTAAACAAAGATTCAACTGTGAGCGACAAGATATATTGAAGTAATATTTACTTTACTACCAGAAAGACAATATTAAGTATCAAAAGGAACTTTAATTGGAGATGAGGTGATCTTGACACCCTGATTAGCTTTGAATTAGGTTGTATGATGGGTGCCTTCCAGCAATTCTGTCCATTATAAAATGAATACAGTCATCCTGCCTGGCTACCAAAATGGGCTTTTGTGAGTGTGAGTATGAGATTTTTGTGAGTGTGGAATAATCACCAAAGACTCAGAGAGGCAAGGCCTACAACTATCTTCCAGAGCCAATTTGAGTGAAGAGTTCTCAGACAGAATTGAAGGCATTCTCGACTAGGTACATTTGGCTGAATGTGGGTCAGCCAAGATAGCATCCGGGCATCTTCCTCTAGACTAGAGCTTGGGAACCACCATTCCTTTTGGGGGGCATGCCTGATTTCTAGTGGACTGGAATGACAAGGGTAAAAGTGGGAGCCACTCTGTGGTTGGTCAGTGCTTTTCACATTCCGCCATCCCATAAGTAGTGACAAAAGGTTAATTAACTACATCTCCCGGGCAACAGAAATGAGCAATGCTGTCCCTGGAATGGAGTTGCTTCAAAATGTAGGCTTTTGTTTCAGGGAAAATCTCCCACAGAGAAACATGGGACAGCAAAAAGAACTATAAATAGGGCTACCATTTATGTCAATTATAAATAGATTTGTTCCCTTTTGATTAGAAAATTAATGCTAGCTGTAAGTCTGTGCTTGAACCAAAGGGAGGGAAGAACTCCTGACGAAATATTATTACACACTAACAGTTAAGTTTGCTATCTTTTTCTTCCTGAGGCATTTCCTCTGACATTCCTGAAGTGAAGACTCTCTTCTCTTTCCAGTTTAGAATTCAGTACGTTCACACACACAGCAGGTCCTCAGATCTCTTCTTACCCTCTAGATTAAACAACACACACACAACAGGTCCCCAGGATGGCTCCTTACCTTCTAGATTAGATAACATGTATACGCACGCATGTGCTCGTGTGTACACACACACACACACACACACACACACACACACACACTCTTTCCTTAAATGGAAAAATTAAGAGTAAGTCAGATATTGGTGTCAAAAGGTGGAAAAAGAATTTCCCTCTGATACTCCCAAAATGGACAGCACATCCAAATTGTCCACCTCATGTGAACAATTTGTTTTGCCAAGTTATTGTTTATCTGTGGGTCATTGGTAAACATTTATTAAGAGTAAGCATGACCAAAGGAATGTATCAGCAGGGGAAAGTCCACTTCCTGTAGCCTGTTGTTACTGAGCACTAGCTAGGGAATGAGTCCTTTCCATCCTGAAGGGAGCAGCATCCAGAGGGAGCCTGGCTCTTAAGGTCTGGCTTGCCAAGTCTTCTCCCTCTGCTGTGTTCATCACTCATCGTCCCCAGGTCCATGGAGAGAAATGGCAGCTTCCCATCCAAGCTGTCTGCTTGGATCATCCTTGACAAGGGGTTGAGGACAGGACAAAGCAGCTACATGCCTCTGTCCTGAACCAGGCACAATGCAATGCCATGGTGTATGTCCTCCCTGATAGAAGGAGGGGATAGGACATCTTGTCAGAGTCTACCCATCTTGTCCCATGGATGCTTTTGATTATCATACCCTAGGCTAGGCCTTAACGAAGGATTTGTAGATGATGATATATGGAAAAAGAAAGCAGATACAATGATCAGAGACCCCTCTGGAATGACCTATAATAGTTTTACTATGGGATGTTTTTAAAAGAAATTAACTTGCCAACTGGAAATTCACTGCCCGACTAAGATTCAGAGGAGAGTTCTAGAAAACCAGAAATCAGGAATGAAAGACCCTGGGTTCCCAACGAATAAAGAAATATATTGAACACTTAAAAAGATATAAAATTCTGGGAACCATTGGACAGGTTTCTGTGCCTGACCTGTCTCTTCCAAGTGGCATTGCTCAACAGCCCTGCTCCCATCAGAATGCTGACATCACCCTGTTGTGCAACTCACAGCCACAGCCTTGTCACTCTGCTAAATGCACTTGCTGTGCACTGAACTACTCAGAAGCTGAGTGGCTTTAAAAGTTCTGAGTCAGGAGTTGTAAGCAGGACCATTCCTCTGAAACCTTAGCCCTGTGCTCTTCTATAAAAGCCAAAATACATTTGGATCTTACAAATCAAGAATGTCAGAGCTACTATTTTTCTCTTTAATCAAAACTTAGGAATGGCACTGTGAGTAATTCAGGCCATGGCCTCTTCTTCCTCCCTTCCCTTCCCTTCCCCTCCCCTCCCCCACACTCCCAGCCAAGATTCTTCAGGCTTTGCAAGAACTAAAGAGACAAAACAATTTCTTTTCTTGTGTAGCCAGCCCTGATCCTCCCTGCTGAGTGCTACATTAGTGGTAGATTCTGATGTAGTGGGGTGTGGAGACATGACATGAGCCTGAGAACCCCAATTTGTTCCCAGACTTTTAGGTAAATGTGCCCCCCATCACCCTTGCATTCCCATCAAGATATTTGGGGTTGTGTCCAACAGTCTGACTTTGCATCTATTGATAGCCTTGGCTCAACCAGATTCTTGAGAAATCCACCTCTGTTGAATCACTTCCCTGGCTCCATCTATGAAAGACTTTCTTAATTAAAGATATGAAGCCCTTTTCTATTCTTAAATAGACTGTTGTAGGTCTGGAGAGTTTGTTCAGTGGTTAAGGTACTTGACTGCAAAGCCTAATAGTCAGAGTTTGGTTCACCAGTCCCCACATAAAGCCTGATGCACAACGTGGTGCATGCATCTGGAGTTCGTTTGCAGTGGCTGGAGGCCCTGCTGCACCCATTCTCTCTGTCTGTCTCTCTTCTATCTCTCTCTCTGCTTGCAAATAAATAAATAAAGATATTTGAAAAATTGAGTGTCCTAGAATGAGCTTGGGAGTTTCCCAAAGAGGACCAAGTCCTGGCTTGTTCACAAAGGTGGCAATGACCTTCAGACTCAGTGAAATCAAACATTGGCAAATGCCAGCCACCAGCTGATGTGTTTGACTTGATCCTGTTGCTGTGATCTTTCAGGGAAATCTAGGAACAGCAGAGAGTTAGACCTATCCTTCCCCTGAATGTCCTTCCCTCCAGGGTCAACTGTCCTGCAGACCCCATGAATCACTCTGGAGGGTCACTGGTAGCCCTGGTCATGGGCAAGTCTCTGAAGGGGAACTTCTAAGATCTGTGGAGTGCAATGAGGAGGGACTCACATTTGTCTGGAAGTCATGGCTAGTTGGGAAAGCCTGCTTGTGGGGCCAAAGACCCAAAGAGAGGAAAGGGGCAAAAACGAAAACTGAAATAAATAAGACTCCTAGAAGAAAATTTAGTAGGAGGCAAGGGACCCCATGCTCTAGTGACATTGGAGTCCTGAGTTTCTTGTTATTTATTCACAGGGGTCCAGGATGATGTAATGCTTAGGGAAAGCATGTTATTGTGTGCACTGTGGTAAAGTACAGGAATTGGTCAAGGGACATCAGGATTAGAACAATGGTATAAGGACTTGAAATACCATGAGGGTCAGATCATGGGACACTGAAGCCCTAGTATCTCCTTTTCCTACTCTTGCTACTTGTTTGCACATCCAGCTCCGTGAGTCCACAGTTTGCTGTTTCCTCAGGTTGGAAGCAAAAATCTAGCTTCAGAAGCTCTCCTGACATGTCCCCTCGTTTTGTTTTTCTTTAAGTTGTAGTGTAAGGAAGACGATGAAAGGTGGTAGCTGCTTATACTTGTTTTGGGATCAGACTCCAAGGATGTAGGTAGATAACACAAGAATCCTTAGTAATTCGAGTCCAATAAGACTGCCTCCCTCCCTCATGTTTGAAATAAGCAAAAGTATTCCGTGAAGCAAAGAGCATATGACAGACTCAAGGACAATTAGTTGGGGGCCACAGCCAAATAAATGGGTCCAGCTCATGTGGAACACATGTTCTTGCAAGTCAAGAATATCAAAGTTAGGCTAATGGAGGTAGCCCCCAAAAGATAGTTTTTAAGACACAGGAATAATACAGGAACTCATGTGATAGGAATCCATACTCCTGGCCTTCATCTTAGAGCTATTAAGTCTCTTTCAGAGTTAGTACTATTTACACAGTGATACAGAGCACCCAAGGCAATTAGTGTCAACAGTGGATATACTTATAATACATCATTTCTTTAGCCTGGGGGAATATAGCTCTTCATTAGTTAGGGCCATTTTCCAGGGTTTGAGAAGAGCCCTGCCCCATAAATTAGTAGGAATAGGAACAACGAATGGTTGAAAATTTCTAATTTGACCCTTTGGCCCATCCCATTGGAAGACCTGGATATTTTAAGTGAGGTGTAGTGGGGATCCAAGCCTAACCACTGTAGATGGAATTTGGTGTCATGGCCACTCGGAGGTCCAAACTTGTTCTGATATTCCAGAAATATCTGTTCTGCTATCCATCGGGCCTTTAAAAACTTCTCCCATGATTTTTACTTTACACGCTGGCCCAGCCTCAGAAACAGATTGATTCCAATCTGCCTTGGTGGGCATGTCAGCATATTCACCTTTCCCTTGGTTTGTGTGCTTTTCCAGCTCTGGATGGAAGGGGTGAGGCTGTGCTACGTCATGGATGAATCTCTTCTTTACCTTTTGAAACTATTCAAAACAACTCTTGGAGACTGGGGCCCCTGGTTATTTCCACACATGCCTTAGAAAATCACAGTCATGGTTTTATAATTGAGATGAATTCTGTCGCATATTACCCTACTGAGAAAAAAAAATATCCTGAGTCCAGAAAGTTACCTGGGATTCACCTGCCGGGTCCTCTTCCAGGAGTGTCAGCAACCTGCTAGCTTCGCTTCCTGCTCCTGCACTCCTCTCTTCAGGTCCCTGTTCCCAGAGCCACCTGAAGGGCTGGGGAGATGGTTCAGCAGTTAAAGGCATTTGCTTGCAAAGCCTCATGGCCTGGGTTCTATTCCCCAGTACCCATATAAATCCAGATACACAAAGTGGCACATGAATCTGGAGTTTGTTTGCAGTGGCAAGAGGCCCTGGAATTCCACATCCATCATTCTCTCTCCCTCTGTTTGCAAATAAATGAATACAAATGCATTTTTATTCATTTTCAAGCAGAGAGATAGAGATAGAGATAGAGAGAGAGAGAGAGAGAGAGAGAGAGAGAGAACACCAGGGTCACCACCTTGTGGGTCTGGCTTATGTGGGTCCTGGGGAACCTGGGGCCTTAGGCACTGGAGGCAAGTGCCTTACCCACTGACCCATCTCTCCAGCCCTACAAATGCATTTTTAAGAGACTCAGAGATGAGAATTTAGTACAAGAAAGGGGCAGGGGACCCCATGTTCCAGTGACAATGGAGTCCTGAGAGACTGCAGCCCTTCATGTTTATTCACAAGGGGTGAGGGTGACGTAATGATTGTGTGCACTGTGGTAAAGTGTGTGTGGGATTGGTCGTGGGACTTGAAGTAACAGGAGGGTCAGGTCACAGAACACTGAAACCCTGTCATTTATTTTTCCCATCTGTGCTGCTTGCTTACACATACAGCGCCATGAGCAGACAGTTTGCTGCTTCCTCGTGCTGGAAGCAAATTGTGGCTTCAGGTGGGTCAGACAGCTACTGGTAAAAATAGGCCTTGAATAAATAGAATTTTGATAGATGAAGATTTGGGGGGGGAGGAGAAACTGGAAAAGGGACTTAAAAATCCACACTGAGTGTGTGTGTGCAGACAGATGGCACATACTGATATCTATGTGAGTGTTAGACTTTTCATCAAGATAAAGCGTTGGCATGTTTACATTGAAGAATAATAACGAACACATTTGGGGCTCTTATGAAATCTGTGACTGTATCTAAGCATTATATTCTTGGTTACTCCTCAACCAACTCTATGAAAGTCTAGGTATCATCACAGAGTTAAGTATATGTTCATCTGCAAACATAATCTATTCTGAATTGAGATATATTCCTCTTTAGATCCCTGAAATATACCCAGGACAATGCTTACCTTGTAGAAAGTGCTCAGAATTGCCTGGCCTGATTTAAATCCTAGAAGCTTTTTGTTGAAGCTCCAACAAAGTCCCTCACTCCTACTACATGGCTTTAACCAAGCCAAAAAAAAAAGGGAAATCTAAGAAACACTGAGTGATGCAGGAATCTCTCCCACTCCTAAATCCTACAACCTATAAACTCGAGTTTGGAAAGGTATAATACAGAGCAAGTCAACCATTCCAGGTTTAGTCCTATGTGGCTGTAAGAGAATGCCAAAAGCCACAGTGCTTCTAAAGACCAAATGCAGCCACACATTCATGAGACATCTAACCACGCACTGTGCAGTTCTAGGAGTTTTGAGAAGGCTCCCTTCATCCTAATAAAGGTCTCGGTTTCTCAACCCCTATACATGAACTCCCTGAGGCAGGTTCAAAACACCCAATTTAATTAAAACCTCTTTTTTTTCACATTGAAGTCACAAGTTTTCACAGGGTACAATGTGTTGATAACCCAGCATTTTCCAGACTCACTGCTCAGCAAGGCATGCGCTGGTTTCTTTTTAGGGTCCATGTCCTTAAATTGCTTTACAGAATAGATGTTTCCAAGGGCCCAATTTCTCTAGACTATTCTAACCCAAGCTCTCACCCTCTTTCATCCAAATCTTTCTGGCCCAATATTTCTTTCTCCCTTAGTGAGGTTACCAGTAGAAAGATAATGTCATCTTTCTTTTTTTTTTAATGTCCAAGTTCTCACCCTCTTTCATCCAAATCTTTCTGGCTCAATATTTCTTTCTCCCTTAGTGAGGTTACTAGTAGAAAGATAATGCCATCTTTCTTTTTTTTTAAAGTAGACTTTAATGTTTGTGACTAGTGTCTTAAAACTCAGATATAGCGCTATGCCTTCTGAACAGATGTCAGGGAATCATGTGAAATGGCCTACAATGGTCTCATTTGCCAGACCAACCTTACACAGCTAAAGTGCTACAGATGTGCAAAGTTAAATGCTACAATGTCATTGGTAAGTGAATGGATACTTACTGAGCATCTGCCAGGTGGCAGGCTCTATGGAAGGGGCTGAGGTTATGGTGCAAAACTGAACTGACAGGCTTCCTATCTGAGGTGCCAATGAGTAGTGAATGCCAAGGGATGGCAAGGGAGAGATCCCTGCACACATTCCCCAAGCTTTCTGTTCTTCCTAACTATTGGAATATTCCAATATTCCTGTCTTGATGTGCAGTGTTGTAAGACCCCTGGTGCAGTAATAGCTGGTTTTAGATTCCTTGTTGTGAAGAAGCCTCGTTAGGAGATTCATTCTGTGCTCTTGGTTTTTCCTCTTACCTCACCTAAGGGAGACTACTAAAACTGTGTCACTTGTTGGTCTACATCTGGAATCTGGCACTTTTTTCCTTTGTTTCCTCATATACCTTGGGACAATCCAAATTCATTTCTCTTGTCCTGAGAAGGTCCTGAGGTGTCAAGAAAAGAAAAACTATCCACAGTCTTATATCTTGCCATCCTGATCTTGAACTTGTGGAAGTACTAGCTTCCAGGCCATGTGAACCAATGCAGCTGAACAATGCTAGTGATGGTTCTCACATTGTTTGCTTGAGAAACACTGAACTGTGCAGTCGAAGGAAGAGCAGAGATCTCACGTCCTTGAGGGCAGAGTCCATTTGTCACCAAGTGGAACTTTGTGTGGTAGTCATGTTCCCTCATGCCAAAGATGCTTGGGCCATTGGAGTGAGTGAGGCATCACAGAGAAAGTCATAAAATAGACCCAAAAGCCATATACTGTCCTTGTCACATCCAAAATAGCTCACTTAGCTCTTTGTGCTACTTTCTTATTCCTTGTCATGGAGCAATTTCTAGGAAAGTTGTATAAAATCGGGACATTTTTAGCTTTGTGAATTAAGTGAGTAAACTGGGCAAGGACAGCAGAAAATTGAGTAAGGAGAAAGAAGAATGAAGAGAATAATAGAAACACCCTGTGAAAGAGTACTTCGCCTTTAGGAAGCCTAACCTGTGAAAATTCACACCTAGGAAAGAAATCCTGAGGATGGATTTTTCTCAGCTCAGGAAAAAAAAACCCATAATTTTAATAAAATGTAATTTCAGTCTTCATTTTCCGAAAGCACATTTCACATGTGTGAGTGCTCCCCTGTTGGGCACTTAACTTCTCTCTACCCTTCTTCATGAGATGAAGTTAGAATCCATGATGTGAGGTTCCTTGGAGGTATATCTAATTTACTCACATTTGCGCTTCACTTCTACCAAGTGGAAATAATCTGACAAGACTTAAAAACCGGGCTGACTCCTAGGCTATCCATGGTCCCCAGCCCCAAGGACTGATTCAGACTGCCCAGGGAGGAGGATATCCAGATGATTGGGGATAGGGAAGAGGGGCATTGGGGAATTGGGGATAACAACTCATTGTTTGCCCATTAAATAATGTAACTCATTATGGACAATAAAAAAAATAAAAATAAATAATAACCAGCCTGGGCTGTAGAACTGGAAAAAAAAACCCACATTATCCAAAGGAGGAAAAGTTAATATCAAAATCAGAAATAACCTCACCCCAATCAGGAGAGCAATCATTAAGAGAACAAGTCTGCTGAGGATGTAGACAAAAGTGAACACTTATACAATACTGGTTAGAATGTAAAGCCGTCCAGAAACCATGGACCAAAAAAACAACAAATACCATGACCATCCTGAGCATTTCCCTGAAGGTAACTGTCACAGAGTCAACATATACAGAGACACTTGCACATGAGTGTTTATGGCAACACTGTTCACAAGAGCTCACCACAAGCATGCAAAAACAGAGGAATGCATATGGAAAACGTGGTATATATAGACAATAGAATTTTTGTCACCCATAAAGAAGAAAAAAGTTACACCATTTGTAGGAAAGTGGATGTAACTGGAGATAATTCTATTAAGTGAATTGAGCCAGTCTAGAAAGAAAAATAATATGTTTTTTTCTCATTTTTGCTCCTAAATTTTATATAGATACATAAAATCCTAAGTGTATCTATGACATGAACCAAGATGTGAAACTTCTAGAAGAATGAAGGGTCTAATGGAATCGGGACAAAACTGGAGGGCTGAGGCCACACATGAGGAGTGTGTTCAATGCACATCTTATGCTTATAGAAAACTGTCCTATGCAACCTAATACTGTTTATATTGAACATAGACAGTAAAAATTTAAGAACTAGAAGAGTCTCAGAATTAGAGAAAAAATTCTTCCAACTCACAAAATCCCTGTGCAGAGAAGGCAGTTGCTTGTTCATGTCCTGACACAGGGCCACACCAGGATTCCTCAGGGTCAGGGTCAAGACGCACTCCACCACCTCCCCTATTCTGCAAGCAGAAACCAGTGTCCATGAGCTCAACCAGTGGGATGGTGATGCAGCAGAATTCCCTCCCTGGACCTGCCTAGTCTGCACCTGCTAAGGCACTTAACCCTATTCGGCTTTGTACTTCAGCCATTTATGGGTTCTCTCCTCTCCCTGCTGGGTCATAAACTCCTTGAAAACTGCAAAATTGGCTTGCCTGTCCATTTCCACATGATGGAACACTCGGAGGAACACTTGAAATATGGCAGGTAACCAGTGGTTTTGCTGGTTTTTCAAAGAGAGTTGATTTTTAAATGGACAACAGGTTAGCTCTGCAAGAAGACTGTCTAGACTAAAAAGAGTAGAAATGGTTTTGTAAGGATAGATTTCAATTCCTTTACTATTTCCTTATACGAATGCATTAAAGCATGGATGGATTCATGACTATATGAATCAACGAACGGCTGCTCATGGCTGTGGTCCCCCTTTCCCCACACAGTGTAGTCTTGTGGGAGTAATGATTTATTTCACCCTAAGTCTTCAGTTTTAGCCTAGTATTGCTGACACAGATGTGTCGTTATCACTGATAATCGAGTGCTGATGTAACCTGCTATTTTGTGTGATCACAGATGTGTGATAAATGTTCTAGAAAAGAACAGCCCCTGGACAAAACAGTAAGGTGGGGGGGATACAAATAGGGCTACTCCTTTCCGTATTAGATCAAGGGGGCTCTAACTCTGCTCTGCCCTTCCATTTTAGCTCCACCTCCACCAGGAGAACAATGCCTGTCGTAGATTTGCCCATTCTGTGCTTCCTCTTGCTCCATTTATATACTCCTGATGGTCTGTTACTTTCCTTTCCAGAATCTTGGTTAAAATGCATACTAATTCAAGTTACATAATAATTACAAAGATGTAATGGAGCAATTCGAGGTACCAGTATCCATTCATATGTCTATTCCTTTCATCATTGAAGAAGAGTTAACAGGGCTGGGGAGATATAGCTCATTCAGTAAAGTACCTACTTCATAAGCATGAAGACCTAATTGATCTCCAGTGCCCATATCAAAAATGCCAGACCTGAAGGTTCACTCCTATAATCCCAGCACTGGATAGGCAGAGATAAGAGGACCTCTGAGGTTCACTGGTTGGTCAATCTAGCCTAATTGGTGAGCTCCAAGCCAATGAGAGACTCTCTCAAGAATAAAAGCAAAAACAGATGGTACTTATGATGATGACACCAAGGGTGCCCTTTTCCTTACACACACACACACACACACACACACACAAACATGCAAACACACACACATACAATAAAAAGAAATTAACATAAAAACACTCTGAAGTAAAAGAAATCCAAAATTACATTGGCTTAAAACGGGATAAAAATCCCATTTCTCTCACATAGTAGTCTCAAGTTACATAGGTCAGGAATGTTGTGCAGAGCAGTTCCGTTTCACGAAATCCTTGGAGATTTCGTTTCTTCTGGCTTTCTCTTTCATCATGGTGTAGACCCTCATCTACGTGCCCAGGATGGAGATGCAGACTCAACATGAATCCCTGCCTGAATACATTTTCCTGAGCTCATTAAGTTACATCACTTGGCTGCCCAACCTCAAGGCCCTGTATAACCAAAGACTCATCGTGTCAGCAAGATCTAGACACCAAACCCATCAGCATCACTTAATGAGCTCTGTGATCTCTAAACACTCTTCCATGCTTCCAAAGATAGAAACGACGTGTGTTTCTTAGGTCCTTTTGGGGAGATCTGAGATGACTGGTGGTGTCCAAAATAATGAGACACGTATCACAGACACTCAGACCCCATTTATTACTATCATTATTCTGTCTGCATGGAAGACTGGCTATGCTCCAGGCTTTAGATCAACTTGGGCATGAAAACATGAACAAAGCTCCTGAGCAGTTACACAGCCTATCCATTTGCCAGATGCATTCGAGCAAATGGTCAGCTGCTCTAGAGAATGTCTTTATCCTCGCCTGCCCTTTCCTTTTATGTCTTTGTGGGATGCTGTCAAAGAAGACAGAAGCAATTCATAAACTTCTCAGCCATAAGAGATAGCATTTGGGATCAGTAGCAGGTCTAAAAGGAACAGAAATGATGGGAAGTGGAGTAGTGGCCTGATTAGAATGCCAAGAGCTTTCCTTTTCACTTCACCCACTTCATCAGGCCAAGGAAACAAAAGTGAGCATCACTGTGGGAAGAGGTAAGGCAAAATGTACCTCATTCTGCGTTGTTCACTACCGTCTCAAGCAAACGGGCTAAGAACTGTAGTGGAATTTGTTTTACATTGTTGCACACTAACTTACTGTTAGAGAATGTTCTAAAATGCACAGTTCTTCCCATTGGCTCTGTTTAGGCAAGAAGTTTCCACTCAAGGTGAGAACCATTGTAAGAGAATGGGAAGGTAGTTTCTGTAGTGTAGTGGTTATCACGCTTGCATCACACGAGAATGGGTTCATACTCAGAAAGATCCATGTTTGACTTCTGCCTTGGCCACTTAATAGGTGGGTGAGCTAGAGACAAATTAATAAACTTTTCTAAGATTTGGTATTTTAAATCAATGAATGGGGAAAGATAATGATTTCCATTGCATAGGATTTCTTGTAAGAGCTAAATGATATAGTGTATGTCTAATCACTCTGTCCTCAAGCATCCTTGTCTCCTGGGGTCACACTTCTTTTTTAAAAATATTTTATTTATTCATTTTCAAGCAGAGAGAGAGAGAGAGAGAGAGAGAGAGAGAGAGAGAGAGAGAGAGA
>PVHP010014737.1:0-20000 GCA_004024765.1 Zapus hudsonius
AGAGAGAGAGAGAGAGAGAGAGAGAGAGAGAGAGAGAGAGAAGAAGAGAGAGAGAGAGAGAGAGAGAGAGAGAGAGAGAGAGAGAGAGAGAGAGAGAGAGAGAGAATACGCCAGAGCCACCATCTTGTGGGTCTGGCTTATGTGGGTCCTGGGGAATTGAACCCAGGGCCTTAGGCACTGGAGGCAAGTGCCTTAACCACTAAGCCATCTCTCCAGCCCCCAGCTTGAACACTTAAATAATATCTTACTTGATATAATTGATATACAGGAATCTCACAAATGAACAGATTTTCCATTGGCTAGCCAGAAAGCTGAGTTCAATGTTCAGTACTTACTTCTGGTGATCCACATTATAAACCTCATGGCAGTGACATAAACATGCTTTCAAGAACCCAATAATGAATTACTGGCCTTCTATTGGGGCCTTTCATCTACTAATTACACTTAGCAATATGCCTAAATTTGGTTCCAAGGGTAAGTACAATAGAGTTTGTTTCAAAGTTAGGGCTAGCCTCAAAGAACAAAAATCTATTAGGTTTAGAGACTGAGATGGATCCCTTGGAAGCATTCTTACCGGTCTGTCAACTTGCATGATCTCCCAGAGCACTTCAGCCACATCTGGCAAGGTATAAGGGGGGAGACAGAAGCAGCATGTATGGAGCAGCTGGCTTACAAGCTGCTGTCCAAGCTGGTTCATCACCTGTCCGATCAGTTCTTTCCTTAATTCAAAATCTTCTTCATGCTGTAAGAAAGCATCAGGACATCAGACCAGGGATAAGGATAGGTTCTGACTGCTTTGTTTAGCCTATGGCACTCAGCATACTCATCGGAGATCCAGATGATAAAAACCTGGCTAGTGACTCATCCACTATGGTACAGGTCTACCAATACTAATCAAATAAGGACACATAACATACTGGTTTTCCTCCGGAAAAAAAAAATGAGAATGAGGCTAGGTGTGGTGATTCATATCTTTAATCCTAGTTCTTGGGAAGCAGAGGTTGGAGACCAGCCTGAAACTACATGGTGAATTCCAAGTCAGTCTGGGCTAGTGAAACCCTACCTCAAAAACAAAACAACAACCCTACACAAAACCTTGAGAATGGTGTAGAAGGCACAGGGAAGAATATAAAATCCAGAGGCTGGGGAGAGTGCTGTCTTTCAGATATGAAGTGGCCACTGCATTTGCAACCGAGCTGCTGTGTTACCTGCACCAGACCTGATCAATATTGGGTCCATCAACACTTTGACATGGATGATGAGGGAGGAAACAAAACAAACTCCCATCAAAATAGAAGAGAGACTAGCCAGAAAGAAGGGGTTCAGTGGAGGTGGGATGGAGTGGGGAGACAACATAAGGTAATGGAGGGAATTTTGATCAAAATACATTACGTATATTTAAAAACGAGAGAAAGCATAAGCTGCAAAGTAGAAAAGGCTCAATGTTGACACTTACATCATTGGCTACTCCTGTGTGGATGAGGTCTCGCAGGAATCTCATGACACTACAGATGGCGTCTCGGTGATCCAATGTAGTAGATGCAATGGCCCACTGTAAGATTGGGATGACTACTTGGCTCCTCAGTAAGGTGACAGGGCTACGCTGAATAAACCTGGTAAGGGAGAAGCTAGGTATAAATGACAGGTATAAATGTGTCACTCTGGAGGAGAGGGAGAGGGTGTGTGTATATATAGACAATAGAAGGAATGGGAAAACGCCTAACTTATTTCATCATTTATGCAAAGAACATCTCTAGAAATTAATCTTCCAAAGAAGACACCATGAAAAAACAGGTATAGTCAAACACACATCCAATATTTTTCTCAAAATGCATAAAAGTTTCTTCTGATCTGTCCAAAAACTAACATGTTTTCTACCTTTAGTCGAGATGACGTAATGGTCAAGTCAAAAAGCTCTCACATGTAGCCCAAGCTGGCCTAGAACTTGCTATATAGCCACAAATGACTGAATTCCTGATCTCCCGATTCTGCCTCAATAGGATTATAAGTATGCACCATCAATGACACCCAATTACAAAATGCTTTTACTCCACACTTGTCTCACATTCCTTAGTCCAGGACTGTAAGAAATTCAAGCAGTTCAGCAGCCATGTGGTCAGTGCTGTTAGTAAAGCAATCTAATGAATGAGTGGGGCAGAAGATAATTGGTATTATAGTAAGAGATAACTTCAAAAGCACCTTCAGGCCTTCAGAACCTACAATATGATTCTAGCCAAAGAGGTGAGTATGCAGAGTGAACACTTAGGGAGATCTGCAGAGATTATTCAGGCAAGCACTTTTGCTTCTTTTGGCAGTGGGGCTTAAGCCCAGAGCCCCCACTGTGCTGTATCCCCAGCCCATACTATATACACTCCTGTCTTTGCATGTTCCTCCCATGATAGGAACTCAGCTACTTTTCTCCCTGCTCCTATTCAGCACCTCTGGGGACATGCCAGCACACGATTTAACATGGGGTTATGAACCATTAATCCACCTTCTTCAATGGCCTCATTTTACAGAGAAGGAATCAGTCAAGTGTCTGATGAGCAATTAAAAGAAATTTTGCTCTTCAGGACTGACCTGGTGGCTAACCTGAACAGGTCATCTACAGTGTCAGGATGATTCTGGAGGCCATTTTGCTGTTCCAGGAGCTGAAAGGTGGGGATGCACAGTGCCTAGAAGAGAATAGTCATTTTAAAAGCAAATGCTCATATATAATGCCACAATATTCAAACTTGTCAAATATTATTACAAGTACAAAGGGAGCGAGTAGTGGGAGCACACAGGTTGAAAATGAAAAAGATTGTCATGAGAAGTAAACCAGAGAAAGACAGGAATCTTTTCCAGTTAAAATAAAGTTTTCACCCTGAGACTACATAGTGAAGTCCAGGTCAGCCTGGGCTAGAGCGAGACTCTACCTCGAAAAACCAAAAAATAAAAAAATAAAAAAAATAAATAAAGTTTTCACATATACAGCCCACATTTCAGAGAAGTTACAATAGGTTTCAGCTGATAAAAGTGGACAGACATTATCTTTGTTTTTTGCATATTCTTGTGTGTATCCTCCTACTTCTGCCTCCCTAGTGCTGGGATTAAAGCTGTACACCACTACGCGGAGAACCTTCTACCGTTTTTTGACATAAGGTCTCTTACGGCCTGGAACTTGTGTAGGTCTAGACAGGCTGGCAAGCAAGGCACATCACACCCAGTTTTGAGATTCTAATTCAGGTCTTCATGCTTGCAAGGCAAACTCTTGAATGACTGAACCATCTCCTCAGCACTATTAATTAATAATTTTTGTTTTGGTTCTTTTTTTTTTTTTTTTTTTGAGGTAGACTCTCACTGTAGCCTAGGCTGACCTGGAACTCACTATGTAGTCTTAGGGTGGCCTTGAACTCACAGCAATCCTCCTACCTCTGTCTCCCTAGTGCTGGGGTTAAAGGCGTGTAATATCATACCAGGCCCTAGTGTTAGATTTTTAAAAATTGATTTATGGTTTTTGTTTGTTTGTTTGTTTTGGTTTTTTTTTTGATAAACTTTATAATTCATAATTTACCTTTCTCAGAGTCATGTTTTCAATATTATTGCTAAGTCTGATAAGGACCCGAAAGCTGGGGTCTGAGAGTATGGAATCTGATGCAACTTTACAGGATTTTTAAAAATATTTTATTTATTCATTTTCAAGCAGAGAGATACAGAGAGAGAAATAGAGAGAGAACCAGGGCCACCACCTTGTGGGTCTGGCTTATGTGGGTCCTGGGGAATTGAACCCAGGCCTTAGGCACTGGAGGCAAGTGCCTTAACCACTGAGCCATCTCTCCAGCCCTGTTTTGGTTTTTCGAAGTAAGGTCTCACTCTAGTCCAGGCAGACCTGGAATTCACTATGTAGTCTCAGGGTGGCCTTGAACTCACGGTAATCCTCCTACCTCTGCCTCGTGAGTGCTGGGATTAAAGGTGTGTGCCACCACACCCCGCTAATTTATGTTTTGAGACAAGATCTTAGTACCAAAAAAAAGTCAGCCCAGGCTGACTTTAACTCACAATCTTCCTATCTTCTAAGTATGAGCCACCATGTCTGTCTTAGGTGTAGAATTTTTTCTAAAAATTAATTGATTTACAAGGAGAGACAGACAGACAGACAGACAATTGGCATACCAGGGCATCCAGCCACTGCAAACACACTCCACATGCTTGTGCCACTTTTGTGCATCTGGCTTTATGTGGGTACTGGAGACCCAAACCTGTGCCGTTAGGCTTTGCAGGCAAGTGCCTTAATTGCCAAAACACATCTCTCCAGCTGCAGTTTAGAATTTTTTTTTTTTTTTTTTTTTGAGGTAGGGTCTCGCTCTAGCCCAGGCTGACCTGGAATTCACTATGTAGTCTCAGGGTGGTCTTGAACTCATGGTGATCCTCTTACCTCTGCCTCCCGAGTGCTGAGATTAAAGGTGTGCGCCACCACGCCTGGCTCAGTTTAGAAATTTTTGAAATCAAAGGCACTATTTATAAATGGATAATCATGCTGAAGCTTGGAGATCCCTATATTTTATGATATTTTATTTATTAGAGAGAGAGAGAGAGAGAAACAGAAAGATTCAAACAGAGATTGAGCATGGGTGTGCCAGGGCTTCCTGTCACTGCAAAGGAACTCTATATACATGCACCACTTAGTACAGCTGGCTTTATGTGGGTACTGGGGAATTAAACCCAGATTGTTAGGCTTTGAAAGTAAGTGCCTTTAACCTCTGAGCCATCTCTCCAGCCAGAGATCCTGTATTTTATATCCATTTACCTTCATTTTCCATCCCCTAACCCTACTCTATCACTGGAGATAATTGGGTAGTAGCACCTATAATGATTATTGTTATACAATCGACCTCCCATTCCTCATTCTTCCAAGCACACTGTATAGAAAACAATTACCCACCTTTCAATCTCCCTTATAATAGAAAGTCAACATGCTTTGGTTGCAATAGAAATAAGGGCATAGTAAAGAACACATTGCTAGCCTTTTAGGTTCTTTAGACCTGATATTTTTAGGCTTCCCAAGAAAAACATACCTGGAGCATGTCTAATAGTCCCTGCCGACAGCCTTCTTCCATACCATACTCATCTACCAGGATACTGCCAAGGTACAGGAAACAGGAATGCTGATGTACATGGTACACATTCACCATCTGCCAAGGGAAACAAACCCAATCAGTTCAAATTTTCATCCTTCAAAAAGTATCAACTCGGGCTGGAGAGATGGCTCAGCGGTTAAGGCACTTGTCTCCAAGCGGTTAAGGCACTTGCCTAAGGCCCTGGGTTCAATTCCCCAGGACCCACATAAGCCATACCCACAAGGTAGTGGCCCTGGTGCGTTCTCTCTCTCTCTCTCTCTGCTTGAAAATGAATAAATAAAATATTTTAAAAATTATTAAAAAAAAATATCAATTCAAGAACCTGTGTCCACTGAGCTGGGCGTGGTGGTGCACACCTTTAATCCCAGCACTCGGGAGGTAGAGGTAGGAGGATTGCCGTGAATTCGAGGCCAGCCAGAGACTACATAGTGAATTTCAGGTCAGCCTGGGCTAGAGACCCTACCTCGAAAAACCAAAAAAAGAACCTGTGTCCAGGAAGAGAAATGGTGATAGACTTGATTTTTTCTCTCAAATGCAATCTAGTAAAGCTTGTCAATAACATGTTGTGAAACATAGGGTTCGATTTCTTAATTTTCAAATTCTCTATTTAGAGTTCTTTCATTACTTTTGACTATTTACCTTCCCAAGACAATTTGAAAGAACTGTCAAATACTTCAACCTACAAGGCTATTTATGCCCTAGGATAATACCTCTAAAACTCTAAGTATATTTCAATTTTTTAACACCTAGAGGCTCTTCTTTTTTTTTTTTTTTTTCGAGGTAGGGTCTCACTGTAGCCTAGGCTGACCTGGAATTCACTATGTAGTCTCAGGGTGGCCTTGAACTCACAGCAATCCTCCTACCTCTGACTCCCAAGTGCTGGGATTAAAGTAGTGCGCCACCACTCCTGGAAAGAGGCTCTTCTTATTTGCATTATAAACAAATCTTTTTGCAGCATATGTAGCAACTGTAGTAAAAAAAAAAAAAATTCAAATGCCTTCACTATGCAGAAAAGAGTAAAAACATTTTTTTAATTTTTTTAATATCTTATTTTATTCATTTTCAAGCAGAGAGAGAGAGAGAGAGAGAGAGAGAGAGAGAGAGAGAGAGAGAGAGCGCACCAGGACCACCACCTTGTGGGTCTGGCTCATGTGGGTCCTGGGGAACCGAACCCGGGGCCTTAGGCACTAGAGGCAAGTGCCCCAACCGCCGAGCCATCTCTCCAGCCCTGAAAACATTTTTGAATGTTTTTCTTTATGTTTTTATTTTTTTGAGGTAGGCACTTGCTCTAATCCAGGCTGACCTGGAATTTACTCTGTAGTCTCAGGCTGGTCTCAAACTCAAGGCAACCCTCCTACCTCTGCTTCTTGAGTGCTGTGATTAAAAGTGTGTACCATCAGGGCTGGAGAGATGGCTCAGCGGATAAGGCACTTGGCTCTAGTGCCTAAGGCCCTGGGTTCAATTCCCCAGGACCCACATAAGCCAGAGCCACAAGGTGGTGGTCCTGGTGCGCTCTCTCTCTCTCTCTGCTTGAAAATGAATAAATAAAATATTTTTTTTAAAAAAGTGTGCACCATCAGCCTGGGGCTTGTTTTG
This sequence comes from Zapus hudsonius, assembly GCA_004024765.1. NCBI lineage: Eukaryota > Metazoa > Chordata > Mammalia > Rodentia > Dipodidae > Zapus > Zapus hudsonius. The sequence continues at coordinate 6,717 of PVHP010014737.1, forward strand.
TTTTTGTCTTTTATCAGCATATGCCATGGAATGAGCATGAGATGAGCTATGACAGTTCAGTGTTGCATACTCAAAACCATGTAATCTACTAATGAACAATTTAAGTCTGAGTTTGGCCAACATTCTTTTTTTGTTTTGTTTTTGTTTTTTGAGGTAGGGTCTCACTCTATTCCAGGCTGATCTGGAATTCACTGTGTAGACTCAGGGTGGCCTTGAACTCAAGAAAATCCTCCTACCTCTGCCTCCCAAGTGCTGGGATTAAAGGCATGCGCCACCATGCCCGGCAACATTCTTTTTTAAAAAAAATTTTATGAGAGAGAGAGAGAGAGAGAGAGAGAGAGAGAGAGAGAGAGAGAGAGAGAGAGAACAGATACATATATCAGGGCCTCCTGTCACTGCAAATCAACTCCAGATACATGTGCCACCCTGGTTTTATGTGGGTACTGGGGAACTGAACCCAGGCCATTAGGCTTTGCAAGAAAGCGTTTTTAGCTGCTGAGTAATTCTTTTCTCCAGACCCTGGCCAACGTTCTTTTTAAAGGGCCGCACAGTAAAAAGTATAGGACATACTGGTTATTCAGTCTTTTAACTCAATTTTGTTAGTGCAGCATAAAAATGGGCAACAGAAAATATTTAAGTGCTCACATTGGCAGCACATATACTAAAATTGGAAGGATACAGAGAAAATTAGCATGGCCCCTGCACATGGATAACATGCAAATTTGTGAAGTGTTCCGTATTTTTGTGACTATATCTAATATCCTAAAGTCATATAATAGAATTCTGATTTAGATCAGCTTAACTTAAATAAAACCTTTAACTGGCAAAAAAGAAAATATTTAAGTATGCTACAGTTACAAATTTACAGCCCTGCTGGAAGGTTAACAGCAACACAAATTACTTGGTGATATAAGCATAGGTGTCTTCCACAGGATAGTTTTAGATGTCAATATTTCTGGAAGTCACACCATTGTAATTTCCTGTCAATGATTAAAATAATCAGATCCATCTATCTATCTATTATGTCTTTTTTTGTTTGTTTTTGGTTTTTGGTTTTTCGAGGTAGGGTCTCGCTCTAGCCCAGGCTGACCTGGAATTCACTATGTAGTCTCAGGGTGGCCTTGAACTCACTGCAATCCTCCTACCTCTCGCCCGGCTTATCTATGTCTTTTTGAGGTAGGGTCTCACTCTAACCCAGGCTGACCTGAAACTTACTCTGTAGTCTCAGGTTGGCCTAAACTCATGGCAATCCTCCTACCTCTACCTCCCGAGTGCTGGCATTAAGGTATGTGTCACCATGCCAGGTTTAGATCTATTTTTGACAAATAAAGACACTTGTGTGGAGAGCAGCGCGAGGTGGCAAGATGGCGCAGGACAAGGAGAAGAAGGAGAACATCTTGGATCTGTCCAAGTACATTGACAAGACGATTTGGGTCAAGTTCCAGGGAGGCTGAGAAGGCAGTGGCATCCTGAAAGGCTTCGACCGGCTGCTCAACCTTGTGTTGGATGGAACCATCGAGTACAAGCGAGACACAAGGCACCTGAGGACACATTGGTGGTGCTCATCTGCCCGCAGGACGGCATGGAGGCCATTCCCAACCCCTTCGTGCAGAAGCAGGATGCCTAGCCTGCGTGAGGGGCTCTCCTTTGTATAGGTTCTCTTTTTGTTCATTTTTAAATAAAATTACTGATCTCAAGCATCCCAAAAAAAAAAAAAAAGACACTTATGTGAACAAGATAAAATCTCTTTGGGCCAAAAAATATCCCACAAGGATATTAATAATCCACAAGGATATTAATATAAAAATACTTAACACTGCCAGGCGTGGTGGTGCATGCTTTTAATCCCAGCACTTGGGAGGCAGAGGTAAGAGGACCACCATGAGTTTGAGGCCACTTTGAGACAATAGTGAGTCCCAGGACAGTCTGAGCTAGAGTGAGACCCTACCTCAAAAAACAAAAGCAAAAACAAAGAAACAAACAAAAAAAAATACTTAGCACTGGTATACAAAAGCTAAGTATGAGTCATTCTTTTCACATAAGTTTACACTAGAATGTGTGTTGTTAATCAGATTACCACTACAGAAAAAAATGACACTTTCTCTAGAAAACTAATCTACTTCAGGCACTTAGTTTATTAACAATCAAAAGGGCATCCTTTCCTCAAGGATTTTGCTCTAAAAGCACAATTCTGTATATATAACAGTATTTTCTCTTGGGGAGAACTTACCTGTGTGACGAGGGGCTGCAGCAGGGCTGCAGATCCTTTGCCCACACAGCGAACAGCAAAGCGTAAGCACCTGCAGCAACGCTCTACGATCCGATTATCAGCCCGGTGCTTATTCAGAGTCTCAGATAAAACTGGCCATATCTGAATGAAAAGTTAGAGGCATTAAGAAATAAAACAATACACAACTATGGGCAGAGAAAATGATCCTAAGTGAGTAATATTTGATTTCTACAACTATTTTTAGTTATTTGCACTCCGTGTGTATGTATGGGCATACTAGGGGTTCTGGCACTACAAATGCACACGAGGTGCACATACCACTTTCTGAGTTTCACTTTACATGAGTGCTGGGAAATCAAACCCAGGCCAACTGGATTTACAATCAAGTGACTTTAACCATGAAGCAGTCTCCCAGGCCCAGATTTTTTTTAATTTTAATTTTTTTTTGTTAAAATATTTTTACTTATTTGCAAGCAGAGAGAAATAGAAGATAGAGAGAATGGGTGCACCAGGGCCTCCAGCCACTGCCAACGAACTCCAGATGCACGTACCACTTTGTGCATCTGGTTTTAGGTGTTGTTAGGCTCCACAGGCATGCGCTTTAACCGCTGAGCCATCTCTCCAGACCTGTTTTTATTTTTTTAGTTTTTGGTTTTTCAAAGTAGGGTCTTGCTCTAGCCCAGACTGACCTGGAACTCACTATGTAGTCTCAGGGTGGCCTCAAAATCACAGCAATGCTCCTATTTGTTTTTTTTTTTTTTTTAAGCAATGTTTCTATTTCTGCCTCTCAAATGCTAGGGTTAAAGACCTATGAGCCACCATGCCCAATCATGATTTGAGTTTTTTGAAACAGGGTTTTATACTGTAGTCAATACTGGTTGGGAACTCATTATGTACCCCAGGTTAGCTTAAAACTCATGGTGCTATTCCTGCCTCAGCCTCCCAGTGGTGGAATTACTGCCACTATACCTGATTTTGCTTTTGAATAATTAGGTGGGATTTTTTGGGGTTTTTTTTTTTTTTTTTTTGGTTTTTTGAGGTAGGGTCTCACTCTAGCCCAGGCTGACCTGGAATTCACTATGTAGTCTCAGGGTGACCTGTTTTATTCTTGAATCTAAAATTAAATTGAGGGCCTGGGAAGATAGCTCAGTGCTTGCCAGCCTAGATTCAATCCCCAGCCACCTATATAAAAACAGACATCACCGGGCGAGGTGGCTCACGCCTTTAATCCCAGCACTCGGGAGGCATAGGTAGGAGGATCACCTTGAGTTCAAGGCCACCCTGAGACTACACAGTGAATTCCAGGTCAGCCTGGACTAGAGTGAGACCCTACCTCAAAAAAACAAAAACAAACAAACAAACAAAAAAAGACGTTTGTCTAAAAAAAGACAGGCTTTTGATTGCAGTGGCAATAGATCCTGGGGCACAGGCATGCATACACACACACATTAATAAATAGATCAAACAGTTTAGATTTCATGACAATATTAGCACTTACTTCCTGTATGACCTTTTGGCACGGATGACTCTGTCCATTTTCCACAATAGGGTTAGTGTGTCTAAGAAAAGACAAGTGTGAGATTAGCAATTTTTAAAAAAATATTTTATTTATTCATTTTCTAGCAGAGAGAGAGAGAGAGAGAGAGAGAAAACATCAGGGCCACCACCTTGTGGGTCTGGCATACGTGGGTACTGGGGAATTGAACCCGGGACCTTAGGCACTGGAGGCAAGTGCCTTAACCGCTGAGCCATCTCTCCAGCCCGAGATTAGCAATTTTAAACTACTCTTTAATTTAAAAAACGTAAAAATAAAAAAATAAAAAACTTAACAGCAATTTAATAAAATAATTTATTTAGGCATTTATATTCATTGAAAATTTTCATTCACTTACTATGAAATAAAGGGTATTGTTAACAGGCTCTCAAAATAGTATATATCAGGGCTATCCTAACTAAACAAAAAAAGTGTTGTACCAAATTACAGGTTTCTACTCTAGCTTAGGCTGACCTAGAACTCACTCTGTAGGTCAGCGCTGACCTAGAACTCACAGCAACCTTCCTACCTCAAATTCTCAAAGGCTGGGATTAAAGACCAGCACCACCATGAATGGCAAAGAAGACACAGATTGACAATGATTAATAAACCGAAAATTTACAAACTATGTAATCCAGTCAGACTGACCCTTAGAAAACTGTCATTCAAATGCCTTCATAATCACTGGGTTCCTTTCAACTTCAAAGAAGGGCCTAGCAATGATTCTAAAAACTGTATCTGGAATAGCAAGGAGAAACAGCAACACCACTTACTAGAATTGCAATCTTCAGGTTTTACCCAAGATGAATCAGACACCTGGGAGATGTGTCCTAATGATCTGTGTTTTGATAACCCCTCCAGGTGATTATGATGCACATTAAAGTTTGAAAAAGGAACAAAACCAAAGAGTTGTTTGTTTTTTCGAGGTAGGATCTCACTCAGGGTGGCCTCAAACTCATGGTGATCCTACCTCTGCCTCCCGAGTGCTGGGATTAAAGGCATGTACCACCATGCCTGGCTTCAAAAGGTATTTTTAAAAAATATTTTATTTATTCATTTTGAGAGAGAGAGAGAGAGAGAGAGAGAGAGAGAGAGAGAGAGAGCGCACACCAGGGCCACCTCCTTGTGGGTCTGGCCTATGTGGGTCCTGGGGAATTGAATCCGGGGCCTTAGGCAAGTGCCTTACCCGCTGAGCCATCTCTCCAGCCCTCAAAGGGTATTTTTGAGACGGGTTCTTGCTAAATAGCCCAGGAGAACCTTGAACTTGCTATGTTCCTACTTCCTCAGCCTGCTGAGTGCTAGGATCATAGGTGTGCAACGCCATGCGGAGCAAAATCAACTATATTGTTTTTTTTTTTAATTTAAATATTTTGTTTTGTTTTTTGGTTTTTCTTTTTATATTTTATTTATTTATTAGAGAGAGAGAGAGAGAGAGAGAGAGAGAGAGAGAGAGAGAGAGAGAGAGAGAGAGAGAGAGAATGGGCACGCTAGGACCTTCAGCCACTGCAAATGAACTCCAGACACATGCGCCCTCTTGTACATCTGGCTGTATATGGGCACTGGGGAATCGAACTCTGGTCCTTCTGTATTGCAGGCAAACGACTTAGCCGCTAAGCCATCTCTTCAGCCCTCAACTATATTCTTAAAGAGTCTTTTGGCAAAGATAAACCAAGAAGAAATTCTCAAAATTTGTCTTTACTCTAAAGCATTGAGTAATAGGTTTAATTAGTCTCCTGACAGAAGGATTATAGAAGGTACTTCGAATCTGATTAAAAAAAAAAAAAAAAAGCTGTCCCTGCACTCAGGAGGTAGAGGTAGGAGGATCACCATAAATTTGAGGCCACCTTCAGACTACAAAGTGAATTCCAGGTCAGCATAGGCTAGAGCAAGACCCTACCTCGAAAAAACAAAACAAAGCAAAACAAAACAAGATAACAACAAAAAAAGGTTTGCTTACTTCAGTATAATGGTTTCATTTGTGTTTTTTTAACCCCACTGAGGAAACCAGGGGGCTCCCCTTCTTACCTAAATATTACTGCCAGGCGATCTAAGAACACAGTGGGGTCTGAAGATATGCCATTGCTGGGCTCCTGAGATAAGAGCTAAAGAAAGAAACATTAACATATAAAAACCTACAACAAAGACTGCAATGCCACTGCAAATGATCTCCAGATGCATGCATCACTTTTTGCATCTGGCTTATGTGGGAAAATGAACCCAGGTCATTAGGCTTTGCTGGTAAGCACCTTAACCACTGAGCAATATCTCTAGCCCACAAACATTTTCAAATTATTTTCTTCCATCTGAAGAGTAGAAAATAGTATCATTTGACTCCTTCATTTACTTAGGATTAAGATATTATCTATATTGTTATACTATACATTGTATGTTATATAGAATTTATGTAAAATATTTAGCTTTTCTTGAGATAGGTTTTTCCTATTTCCTATGTAGTACAGGGGGGGTCCCATCTTCCAGCAATCTTCCTACCTAAGTCTCTGAGTGTTGAGATTATAGACATGAGGCACCATACCGAGTTTATATTTAGCTTTGTATTATCAAGCTTTAAAACTATTACAGCTTTACAATGTATTGTAAGCAAATTGCCTTTCATTTTATTTCCTTTTTTTTGGTTTTTTTGAGGTAGGTTCTCGCTCTAGTCCGGGCTGACCTGGGCTATGTAGTCTCAGGGTGGCCTTGAACTCACAGCAAATCCTCCTACCTCTGCCTCCTGAGTGCTGGGATTAAAGGCGTGCACCACCACATCTGACTCCCTAAAAAAAAGGTTTTTTTTAAGGGCTTTCCGGCGAGAGCCAGAGAGCCTGCTAGACAAATTCTAAAAGAGCTGTAACACTTTAAATACTCCCAACAGTATATCATATGAACTTTAGAATCATTATGTCAAATTCTGACTCTCATCACTATGTCTACTGCTATTACACTAGAAACATAACTGGAGATGAGCTAACATTGTTAAAATATTCTTCAAGAAGAACTGGAGAAATGGTTCAGTGATAAAGGCGCTTGCTTGTAAAGCCTGATGGCCCTATCTGGCCTTACCATTATTTTAAATAGTACTTCTATTTTTTTTTTTGGGGGGGGGGAAGGAATTTACTATAAAAGAGTATGCCTTGCCGGGTGTGGTGGTGCACGCCTTTAATCCCAGCACTCAGGGATTCAAGACCACCTTGAGACTACATAGTGAATTCTAGGTCAGCCTGGGCTAGTGAGACCAAGAGCAGCCTCATAAATCCTATGTCTGAATGTGTCTCAATGCATGAAGAAATCTTATCAAGTGATTCTCCTATACCTTCTGGGTTTATGTAAGATTTCTACAAAGCTGTTTAGTGATGAATTTCTAAGAATGCATCTCTGTTTTAAAGGCACGGGCAACTGGACTTTTTCTTTGTATGTGGCACCTTATAAAAATCGCTAATTTTATAAATTTTCAGTTGATTCATGTAACCTGTAAATGAGTAATTTTATCTTTCCTTCTCAATGTATAAGCATGTTTCATTCTACACTTTATTAGGCTCACCTTTTTCAATGCCATCACCTGAACAGAACATAGTTCACTAAGACATTCAGTAATTTTATCCAAAGGTAATCTTGCTAGGACAAGGGCTGTTCCTGGGGAAAAAAAAAAAAAAAAGGAAGATATAAGAGAAGAAAATAAAGGCTGAATTGAGGTATTTAAATTCAACTGGAAGTTACTGTCTCCTTAGCAATCTATTGCCTTAAATATTCCTCTAATTATTCAAAACCTAATCTCTCCTTCATAAAGCTATTTTTATATAGTATAATACAATGATTCTCATCCTTCCAAGAGATTCTCCCCCCACCCCCGGGTTTTTCGAGGTATGGTCTCACTCTAGCCCAGGCTGACCTGGAATTCACTAAGTAGTCTCAGGGTGGCCTTGAACTCATGGTGATTCTCCTACCTCTGCCTCCCAAGTACTGGTATTAAAGGCGTGTGCCACCACGCCAGGCTCTTCCAAGAGATTCTGCTTTAGTGAAATCTAGAAGAACCTTTATTTTTGGTAAGCACCTCAGGCAATTCTTATCAGAGAATACTGAGTGGTTTCAGGAGGGATGGGCTTATGTCACAGATTTCAATTCCATTCTGTCCAAACACACTCTGAGTTTATGTGAAACATTCTCTCTGGGCCTCAACCTGTGAAAGGAACCAGGTAACTAATAATCAAGTTTGCTTTTCTTTCCAAAAAAATTAATACAAAAACCTCCTCTCCCTCCTGAAAAATTTAACCAGTAAATTAAAAAGTTTTTAGGTGAGGGCATAGTGGTACTATACCTTTAGTCTCAGCACTCATAAGGCCTAGGTAGACAGAAGGATCATTGTGAGTTCTGAGTTTGAGGACAACCTGGGAATACAGAATGAGTTCCAGGTCAGCCTGGGATAGAGTGAGACCTTGACTGGAAAAAACAAAAACAAAAACAAAAACAAAAAATTTGAAAAAGAGGTAGTTAGGCTCAAAAGGGGAAAGATGACTTCCCAGCATTTCTTGTTGCAATCTTCCAGAAAGTTTAGTAAACTGGTATTTTCTTTCTAGAAGCCAACATGTGTTTCCTATAAATGGCGGAGAATTGATTACACACAAATCTTTTTTAATAAAATAATTTTCCAAGCGGGGCGTGGTGACACACACCTTTAATCCCAGCACTTGGGAGGCAGAGGTAGGAATGTCGTGAGTTCAATGCCACCCTGAGACTACATAGTGAATTCCAGGTCAGCCTGGACTAGAGCGAGACCCTACCTCGAAAAACCCAAAAAAAAAAAAAAAAAAAAAAAAAGATAATTTTCCAAATGTTTAAAAATAGCCACTATGTTTGAAGTCTGCCTAAGTCTTTTTTCCTAACTTGAATATTTTTTAGTTCTATTTATCTAAACTTATCATTGCCCTAGCTGTTTGTCTCTAGATAAGCAGTCACTCAGTATAAGCTCATCAGTAATGGTAAAGACCACTAAGAAACCAACACTCCTGGCTTCTTATAGCACTAACCCATGTATTGCATGCTATTTGGTCTCCTTTTAATTTTCCCTCTGATTTAAAAACCAATTATGAACACCCCCCCCCAAAAAAAAAGCCAGTTATGGTGGCAGATGCTTTTAACCTCAGCACTTTAGAAGGATCACTGTGAATTTGAGGCTAGCCTGGAACTGCAGAGTGAGACTCCACCTTAAAAAAAAGTTCTAGGACGCCAATCACTAACCACATATTAACTGAGGAGGTACAATATGCTTAGGATAACTCTAGTATTTTAGAGGAAACTGTTAATAGCATCTTAGGTAAATACCTTTTAACAACCCCACAGCAGCTTCTGGAGACAACATGAAGGAATCAAGGGAGCGGGCAATTTCCAGGAGTCCATTAAAGTGCTGAGCCATATGATCCCGGCAGACTGAGCAAATGTTATGAATGGCTTTGGCTGCAGCAGAAGCCAGAGGCTTTTCACACAGGCCTTTCATCAAATAGCCCAACACAGGGTCTAAGGAATAAAGCCAAGTAGAGATCATATGTCTAAAACTCAAGGAAAACTAGTTTATTGGAACAAACTTTTACACTTTTTTTTTAAAGGAACTCTTTTATAAAATGAAATATGTAAGACCCTTCAATATAAAACTGAGGCTGACCTCATTGATGCAGTGTCAGGAAGCCCTGAGCCTTATCTACTTCCTCTTCCAATTCTTTCCTCATTGTAGTCAACTGTTCCTTCTAACCCCATGGATTCATGGAACAATGAAAACCATCGACTTAGCACATATATAGCAATTTAATTATTACATATAGTAAATGTGTAAAAGAATACAAAAAGCAGAGCTCTCACTCAACCTGAGATGAACCAATCATCTAATAGGCTATGTCACTCAGTACAAAGACTAAAGCTTACATTTTTATATTTGTTTCTTTCAAGTTACCAGAGGTCTTTTAAAACAGGCAAAGGAATCTCTAGCACTTTTGTTTTCTGAGAGTGTATAGGCCAGATGTTGAGAGTATCTTTTTTGACCACTCTTCATTTTATTGCTTGAGAGGCCTGATCTCTCAGTTGAACCCAGAGTTCACTCACTGGATTAGTCTAGCTGGTCAGTTTGCCAAGGGGATCCCAGTCTCCATGGTGACCATGCCTACCCAGGATCCATGTGGGTGTTGGGGACCTGAACACTAGCCCTTACACCTGCACAGCAAGTACTTTATCCACTGAGCCATATCCCCACCTTATCTTTAGAACTTCTAAATGAATTAATTCATTGTCTTTTTATTTTAAAAATAAAATGTAACTGTTCCAAGACAGTTGACTAGAAAGGTGTATTTCTACAAAAAGAAAAAAAAATTCTACACATCTTTTTTTTTTCTACACATCTTTTTACCTTTCTTTATAAAAGTCAGAATGCTTTTCTATATAAAAGACTCCAAGAAATACCAAACATAGTATAAGGGCATTTTATGAGTACTTCAGAGTGACTTAACTAAAGGAATCAAAAGCATAATGCCTCAAAGCCTATTTAAAACCATCATCTGCGACCGGAATAATTTAGTAGTAGAATGCTTCCCTAAAATGTGCAAGGCCCTAGGTTTAATCCTTAGTATTACAAAATTAATTTTGTAACACAAACCAAAAATTTACTCCTACCCTAAAAAGCTCATGGCTGTCGAAACCAAAAGACACTTAAGACAAAGAACCTGAATATATCCCAAGAACTCTAATCTATACACTTTAGTGATCCTCAAATGGAACATTAGCAGTTTTGATAATTTTAGAGCGATTATGAATACACAGTAATTTGTTTACTGCTGATGTACAAATCTCAGCTACTAAAAGAAGATACTGAATGACAGTTAACAGTTCAGCAGAGTTTTGTGGCTTATTGGACACAGACTGAAGATATTAAGTTAAAACAAACAACACTCACTCTTGGTTTTTTGGGGGGAAAAGTAGTTCTAAAAAAAAAAACAGACAGCAAATAGAACAGATAATGAGTGAAGAGATGTTAAGAATTAGAAAATGAGAATGTGGAAAACATTCCGAATGATATGCTGAACTTGGAAGGTGGTTCAATTATAAACTGAGCGTGTCTATTATAGGAAGTGAGAAAAATGACTATGTCCACTCTTTGGCAAGTATTTCAACTAGATCTTTTTCAAAGATTATTCACAAACTTGGAGGCTCTGAAAATTCTCAGAACGTTATCTCTTAAATACTAGGAGCTTGCTATAAATTAATCTTGATAAATTCCTTTCTTTGGACCTCAGTGTCCCTATCTGAAAGATGGAGTTAGGATAAATTATTTCTAATTTTACCTCTAATTCCAAAAACATTTTTTATATATTCTTCAGATGTTTTTAAGTCAATGAGAGCTGTCAGAGGTCCTAACTCAATACTACTCATTTTATTTTGCATTTATTGTTTTATTGTATTTACTTAGATAATTCATAGTTTTTGCATAGAGCATGTATTTAATACAGAAAAACCCTTTACTTTGGGTTACTCATTCTTTCTAGCTAAAACTAGTTTGCCTAGCTCACACATGTACCAAAGACTAGCAATGACAGAAAAATTCCTGTTTACAAAGTACTAACATCAAATTTTTTCCCTATCTGGAGAGCTAATTTTTCAAAGATCTTTCTCCTAGATCACATTGCAAATTTTGAATCATCTATCTTAAAATAGATATGCTTATTCTATTTGTCAATAAAAAAGGAGGCAAGAAAAATAAGAGTAAAAGTAAGAAAGAAAATCAAAAGCAGAAATAGCTATAGCAGGACAAAGTTCCTACATACCAAGGAACTGAGGGTTTCGATCAACCACTTCACTCATTTCTCCAACTAACTCAATACTGGTGTATCGTACAGCTGTGTGCACAGTCTCTGGGAGACGTACAACTCCTTCGAGGACCTCCACAAGTGTAGGATTGTTCTCCCTGAGAGAAGAATGAAAGCATATACAATTAATGACTTTATAGGTTATGTTCTAGCCAAATAGCAGATTGCAATAACATATCACATTGCTAAAAAACTTCTTTCTAAATATCATTCAAATGAAAGTACTTAACAATGGGCTTAGTCAGTAAAATCCACCTACACATCTTTTTTCAAATCAACACATATTGGTTAGCATGTTAATGATTTTAGTAACCTTCTTCTGACTGTCACAGAAGGTACCAAAAGATACCAAAATTGTTTCAAGAGCAAATACTAAAGTAGGAAATTGAGGAGCAAAACTTCTTGATAGAGAACTTAAAAGAGAAAAATGAACCCAAACAGTGCTTGAATATTTATTAGATTAGAAACAAAATCAGATTTCACTGACTAGGCCTGAAAGGCAGCTAAGAAAAAAGCACTGTGATTTTAACAAATATCTGCCTGAATCATCTTTATAATCAAGTCCCTAAATATAGAGTTACCTTGTAGGAAATATAAACTTTTGGCATAAGTAAATTCTGTCTTGAAGAAACTCAAGTCATAAATAGAATTTCTATGGTACATAAAAACAAAAAAATTTCAAATAATTAAAATTTTCTCAATGACAGAAACAGAATAATTGTCCCTTAGATTTTTATTGCTTTAGGCAAAATAGTACTAGCACTATGCCTATCTGAAACTTTCAGATTCTCTAAACAGAAAAAGTGAACAATGTAACTTAGCCAAAATCACAAAAACAAGAGAACTAAATTAATGACTATTCAATGGTTTTTAAGCAAACACCAACAATTTAAGCCTAATAAATTCTTTGATTATATATACTGTCACAAGGGAGCCTCAGAAGGAAAAATATTCTATGTCTAGCACCAAGAGTAAAATATGCTTGTTAGCTCTAGGAAGTGTGTCAAAACATGGCATCAGCAATTCAGGGCACCCTGCCCTAGACTCTAAAGTCAGAAGGCTAGATAACAACATAGATTTTTAAACAAGTTTCTAATTGTAGAGTGTATAAGAGAAAAATGGCATCATTTTCCTTTTTTTCCCCCCCTGGTTTTGGGTTTTTCAAGGTAGGGTCTCACTCTAGCCCAGGCTGACCTGGAATTCACTAGAGTCTCAGGGTGGCCTTGAACTCATGGTGATCCTCCTACCTCTGCCTCCCAAGTGCTGGGATTACAGGTGTGTGCCACCACGCCCGGCTTTTGCCTTTTTCTTTTAAAAAATTTTTTATTTACTTATTTATGAGAGAGGGAGGGAGGGAAGGGGGAGAGAGAGAAAAAGAGAAAGAGAGAGAGAGAGAGAGAGAGAGAGAGAGAGAGAGAAAGAGAGAGAATGGCATGCCAGGGCCTCTAGCCACTGTAAATGAACTCCACAGACATGCACCACCTTGTGCATCTGGCTTTACATGGGTACTGGGGAACTGAACCTAGGTCTTTAGGCTCTGCAGGCAAGCATCTTAACCACTGAACAATCTCTCCAGCCCCAGCCCTTTTCTTGATTATTTAGAGTTTCCAGCAAAAGACTTATTAGACACTCACGGATCAACACTCTTTGCTATAGCAGCCATGATAAAGAGAACCGCT
>PVHP010014737.1:25000-38608 GCA_004024765.1 Zapus hudsonius
CCATAATATATACAGCATTAATTAGAAACCAACTTTTCTCCAGTAGATTAATTATATTACCCTCCTTAATGGGAAAGCCATCTGTAAGTCCCTTAATATGACTGATTATATTGGTCTCATGTCATTGTCACTTGGTTTTTGTTTTTGTTTGTGACAGGGTCTCATGTAAATCAGGCTGGCTTCCAACTCACTATGTTGTCAACTCCAGTTCCTCCTGCTTCACTTCCAAGTGCTATGTAGCTGGCCTCAAACTATTATGATCCACCTATCTCAGCCTCCCCAGTGCTGGGATTAAAGGCATGAGGATTAAAGGCATGAATCACCATGCTGAGCTTAAAAGGCTTAGTCCCCTGGCACCTATGGTGCTACTGGGAAGGTTATGGAACCTTTAGGAGGTTGGCCCTTGTGGAAGTGAGGTCATTTGGAACATGTTGTTGGAAGGGATATACTAGGACTCCAGACCCTCTTTGTCTTCTCTTTCATACCTAGCCAGCTTGAAGTAATAGGTTTCCTCCATCTAGCACTCCCTACAGGCCTAAAAGCAAAAGGGACCATGGACTAGTACATCCAAAACCATGAGCTAAAATAAGCCCTCTCTAGTATTTACTTACAGTGTGGAAAGCTAAATAATACAATATGGTGATTTTGGGTTTTTTTTTTTTTTTTTTTTGGTTTTTCGAGGTAGGGTCTTACTCTAGTCCAGGCTGACCTGGAATTCACTATGTAGTCTCAGGTTGGTCTTGACTCATGGCAATCCTCCTATATCTGCCTCCCGAGTGCTGGGATCAAAGGTGTGCGACACCACGCCCAGCTTGGTTTTATTTTTATAGTGGTAAAGTTCTAGAAACTGGAGCAAGAAAAGGTGCTTAGTGGAAAGGTTTCCTTATATATGTATATATGTAATGTAGATTATTCGTAGTATCTACAACAGTCAACTTAAAACCAGATAAATACATATAGAAAATTACTTAACAGAAATCCAAATACAATTTTAAAATATGAGACTATGATTTTTTTTCCCTCAGGAATAAAAAGGCAGGCAGGGCCATGAGGCAATGGAATATGCCATATACAACTAGAATAATCCACTTAGCACAGTAGAGATACTACCTCATATTGAGGATGCCCTGCACAGATAAGAAGCAGTTCCAGAGTTCGAAGGTCTCCCAGGCCTTGGCCTGGAGTACAAACAATTTTCTCAAGAAAAGTTTCACATAATTCAGTGAAAATACGGCAGTAATTCAGAACTCTGAAAAAGAAAGAGGAATGACAGCAACAAATCAGAATGTGTGTACATACAGACACCATGTAGTAAATAAACAGAAGGTTTCTAGCCTAAGGGATATTTAATGAATATTCACTGTACTATACCATAATCTTTATGGCAACCTTCATCTATATTATCTTCTTCTATACAAGACTGGGGGTGGGGGGACAGACCACACAAGACTCATAAGTCAACTCAAAGTATTACTGAAATATTTGAATAAAAGTTCTATCACGGACTAAAGAGATGGCTTAGAGGTTAAGGCGGCTGCCTGCAACGCAGAAGGACCTGAGTTCAATTCCCCAGTGCCCATGTAAAGCCAGATGCACAAGAGGGCACATGCATCTAGAGTTCATTGACAGTGGATGGAGACCCTGGCATGCTCATTCTCTCTTTCTCTTTCTCTCTCTCTCTCTCTCTCTCTCTCTCTCTCTCTCTCTCTCTCACACACACACACACACAACTCTCTCTCTTTCTCTCAAATATTTTTTTTAAAGTTCTATCAAGTACCTTGATGTTTTAAATTTTATCCCTATTCTTACAACCTTCCTACTATAAGTGTAAAAAATCAGAACAGTGGCTAAAGAGATGGCTCAGCAGTTAAGGCACTTGTCTACAAAGCCTAAGGACCCACATTCAATTCCCCAGAATGATATAAAGCCAGAAGCACTAGGTGGCACATGCACCTGGAGTTTATCTGCAGTTGCTAGAGGCCATGGCACACATTTTTTCTCTCTCCCTCTCAAACAAACAAACAATTTTTAAAATTAGCACATCCCAGAACTGGTAATTCTACTTTTCCTGAATATAATTTACCACTCTACATTCAAGTAAGCATAGTAAAGCGTCTATAATAGTGCATACTGTTTTTATATTTATAGAATTACTGAGAATAAAAAGTGAAGGATGAATTCTAAACCATGATCTAAAATACCACACAACTGTAGGTAGACCCAGGACTTCAATATTAAACAATTACTCACTTGTCTAAATCTTCACGTGCCACAGCCATATGATAGGCAGTCTCCAATGTCAGGACTCCCTGAAACAGCTGCATGGCTAATGGCAAGTTAGTCTCCACATTCTCAATGGCATAAAGAGCTGAGCACACACAGTCTGAAGCAGCTTCATGTAGGTTGGACGAGGTTTTATCCTGTTGCTGGAAGGTAGCAGGAACGTAGATGCAAGAATTAGGATCATCATAGTCCAAGAAGTAGGAAAACAATTACAGCTTCCTTTTTTTTTTAAAATATATTTTATTTATTTATGAGAGAGAGAGAGAGAGAGAGAGAGAGAGAGAGAGAGAGAGAGAGAGAGAGAGAGGCAGGCAGGCAGAGAATGGGCACAACAGGGCCTCCAGCCACTGCAAATGAACTCCAGACACATGCGCCCTTGTGCATCTGGCTTTACATGGGCACTGGGGAATTGAACTTGGGTCCTTCTGCATTGCTGGCAAACGTCTTAACCGCTAAGCCATCTCTTCAGCCCTACAGCTTCCTTCTGAAAATGTTTTATTTGTGTTTTTCTGATTATAGGCTCAACTTTACTATGAAGCAGAGGTAGAGGTCAGCCTAAAAGTGATTATCCTGCCACATTCTGGGAGTACAGAGATTCACTACCACAAAGGTGTGTACTACTACATCCAGCTGAGAATGGACTGTATTAATTAAAAGCCACAAGGCAATATATATCAGTCTTCTAATACTACTTCTATTTCCGAGGCCAAGAAAACCAGACTTAATACTATCCTTACAATCACAAAAAATATCTATCTTATCTTATCTAATCTAATCTGAAGGCAGTGTCTCAATTTGGTCTTGGCTAAAACTCACTGTGTAGCTCAGACTTGTCTAGAACTCAGAGGCCATTTGCCTGCTTCAGCTTTCTTATGCCAATCCTGGTGGAGCACACCTTTAATCAAGGTACTTAGGAGGCAGAGGTAGGAGGATCACCATGAGTTCAAGGCCACTCTGAGACTACATATTGAATTCCAGGTCAGCCTGGGCTAGAGCAAGCCCTACCTCAAAAAACAAAATATAACAAACAACAGCAACAACAACAAAAAAAGACGCTTGTTTGCAATGCTTGTTGGCCCAGGTTTGATTCCCAATACCTACGTAAAATCAGATGAACAAAGTGGTGCATGAGTCTGGAGTTCCTTTGCATCAGCAAGAGGCCCTGGCAGAGGTAGGAGGATCACCATGAGTTCAAGGCCACCCTGAGACTACATAGTGAATTCCAGGTCAGCCTGGGCTAGAGTGAGACCCTACCTCGAAAAACAAAACAGAACAAAAAAAAAAAAAAACAAAACAAAAAATATATATATATATATATATAATATTTTTACAAGAAAAACTTCATCTCATACATAACAAACCACCACCCCCTAAAAAATTTAGGTAAATATTCAAATTTGTTATTTAAAAGAACTACAGAAGAGAAAATAAACAAGAAAGTTATTTAAACAAAAACAGAAATGTGTTGTGACTGTGAGTCATGAAACGAATGTAAAAATATGTCAGTGAGGTGATGTGTGTATGTGCCCAGGCTGACCTGGAATTCAGTGTAGTCTCAGGGTGGCCTTGAACTCATGGTGATCCACCTACCTCTGCCTCCCAAGTGTTGGGATTAAAGGCGTGCACCACCACACCCGGCCACCACATTGTTTTTGGGGTAGGGTCTCACCCTAGCTCAGGCAGACCTGTTAATTTACTATGTAGTCTCAGAGCGGCCTTGAACTCACACTGATCCTCCTAACTCCCAAATGCCTGGATTAAAAAACTGTGCACCACCACACCTGGCTTTATTTTATTCTATATTATTTTATTTCATTATTTATTATTTTAAAATTAAATTTAATTTTATTATTTTTAAATTTATTTGTGAGCAAAGAGGCAAGAGTATGGCTGTACCAGGGCTTCTTGTCTCTATAAATTCTGGGCCTAAAGGCTTTGAAACCATGTGCCTTTAACCACCAAGCTGTATCCACAGTCCTATTATTTGGATTTTGATATGCAAATCATTTATCTTGAAAAGTCTGCTCCTATTTTATTGTTCTATATACTAAGAATTAAAACTGATACTTTTAGTTTGGTATGTAGGCCTCCTTCTACCTCCCAGTACTTGAGAAGTAAAGATAGGAGGATCAGGAATTCAGGGTCATCCTCAGCTACATAATAAATTTGAGGCCAGCCTGAACTGTTATTTGAGACACTTGGCAGCTAGGCAGGGATGCTACTGCTGTCTTGCTATTTATACATGATCTGGTCATTGTGCAGATATGTTCAAATATTACTATGTCCCAGAAGGTTAATTAGTAAAAGTGACAGTGGCAGGAATACTTTGAGAAAGTCATTACTTACCAAAACTTCAAAAAGGAGTGCTAATAATTTATTGTTAGCCATGAAGTTACTGTCCAAAACTCCCAGGTTAAACCAACTTCCCAAACAGCGAAAGACTTTCATAAGCATTTTCTCATCCGTTCCTGCTTTTTCTATACATGTCATCTTAAGAAAAAAAAAGTTAAAACAAGTATCAATCTTTATACTTCAGCCATTATTAATATCAATTTACAAATTAAATAATGAGGACAATAACACCTACCAGTTAAAAGTATCCTTGTTCTACATACTGTTAATCCATTTAATTGCTCATAAAACTCTATAGGTAGGTATTATAAAGAGCTTTTATGTAATGAGGGAAATGAGGTACAGAGCAGCTAGAGACTTACTGGAAAACAGCCATGCTACACATACCTGACTTTTAGAGATCAGAAGTTAACCTTACCATACCACTAATTACTCCCATTTAAAAAAAATCTGTATCTGAATGCTCTAGCAAATATGTCATTCCAAATAAGGGACACCATTAAAGGGGCACAGTGGCACAGAACTTTAATCCCAGCACTTGGGAGGCTGAGGCAGGAAGATCACAAATTCAAGCCCCACCTAGGCAATTTTGCAAGACATTGTCTCAAAAGCAAAGGGGGAGCCGGGTGTGGTGGTGCATACCTTTAATCCCAGCACTAGGGAGGCAGAGGTAGGAGGATTACCTTGAGTTCAAGGCCAGTCTGAGACTACAGAGTGAATTCCAGGTCAGCTTGGACTAGAGCGAGACCCTACCTCGAAAAACAAAACAAAATAAAAAAAGCAAAGGGAGATATATATGGCTGAAGACATAGAGCACTGGTACTATGCAAAACAGGAAGAAAGGCAGGGGAGGAAGGAAGGAAGGAAAAAAAGGAGGGAGAAAAGATAAATTGTATGAAAGACATAAAACAGAATTCAGAGTAATATGCACCCTGCTTTTTTTCTCTGTAGAGGTTTGGTCCAATAATTTTTGTCAAAATAAAGTGCAGTGCAACCTTTTCTAGATAAAGAATATTTCCAGATAGTTTTGCTGGTAATCGGATTGAAACATCATAAATGCCATGGAGTTTGAGAGGCATGGAAGAGGGAAAGGTAAAACTCTCTGGTGGACTATCAAACTAGAGCTAAAGGCTGGCACCTGCACGCCCAATAGTATGTATGCATCATCAAGCAATAATGACTGCACATTTCTTAATTCCTTGAATTGTAATCCACTGGTATGGAAGAATGAAAAGTAGACTGAAAGGATGCATTTCCAGCAACATCCAGCACCGCAGTGAATCCTCTACCACCCACAACCACATGCCCTATCCAAGAGGGTGTGGGACTCAGCCCCGAGAACACCAACTCTGCCTCAGAAGATCCCTCTTGGCTCTGAAATTCTGAAGAGCTTAATTCTTTCTAGTCAATTTCTTATTAGCTTTAGCTCCAAACTATAGTTATGATTGTTTATATTTATTTATTTTGGTTTTTCAAGTTAGGGTCTCGCTCTAGCCCAGACTACCCCGGAATTCACTATGTAGTTTCAGGGTGGCCTCAAACTCACAGCAATCCTCCTACTACCTCTCAACCTCTGCTGGGATTACAGGCATGCATCACCACACTAGGAGCTTTTTTTTTTTTTTTTTTAGGTTAAATTTTGTTAATTTAAATTGACAAAAATCACTAAGTCTGATATTTCAAAAAGAAGGGAGCTGGGCATGGTGGCACACATCATTAATCCCAGCACTCAGGAGGCAGAGTTAGGAGGATAGCTGTCAGCTTAGGCTACAGTGAGACCCTACCTTGAAACCTCCTACCTTCCCCTCCACCAAAAAAAGGGGGGTAACGGAAAATAGTAACAACTGAGGTAATTTTTTTTTTTTTGATTTTTCGATTTAGGGTTTCACTCTAGTCCAGCTGACCTGGAATTCACTATGTAGTCTCAGGGTGGCCTCAAACTCACGACGATCCTCCTACCTCTGCTTCCTGAGTGCTGGGATTAAAGACGTGCACCACCACGCCTGGCTACAACTGAGATAATTTTAAAGCAAATCTTTATTTTATAAATAATTTTTAAATATTAAGACTTACCCCCCTCAAAAAGAAAGATTTACAAGAGGGTATGGCTATGCATGCCTTTAACTACAGCATACTGAGGTAGGAGGACTGCTGTGAGTTCATGGTCAGCCTAGGGCTACAGAGTGAGTTTCAGGTCAGCTTGGGTTAGAGTAAGACGCTCTCTCAAAAAAAAAAAAACTATTTATATGTATGTGTGTGTGTGTATATATATATGTATATATATATACACACACACACACACATACATATATATATTTATAAATAAAGGTAAGATTTATTCTATATACTTCTAGCAGGAACAAAAAACGTCAAAAATATGTAGAACAAAGAATAAACTATTAAAAACCAACAAAAAAGCTAAGCCTGGTGGCATATGACTTTAATCCTACATTTGAGACAGAGATAGGAAGATAGCCATGAATTCAAGGTTACCAGTGGCGTACTTCAGGAAGCTGAAGTAGCAGAATGAGTTGTGCCCAAGAATTCTGAGCTAACCAAGGTAACATACTGAGACAGTCTTAAAAACAAGTAAGAGAACTCAGTGCTAGAGCATTTCCTTTGTACATGAGGTCCTTTGTTCAATCCCCAATACCACAAAAAAAAAAAAGACAAAAATAATAAGCAAACAAGTGAGCAGGACAGAATTTCCAAGTGGTCTGAAAGCAACAGTTACATACATACATGCTCATAAGCACCCACATATTTAGCCCAGGCTGACTCAGAACTCACTTGAGCCAGGGGTGGTGGCGCACACCTTTAATCCCAGCACTCGGGAGGCAGAGGTAGGATCGCTGTGAGTTCAAGGCCACCCTGAGACTACATAGTGAATTTCAGGTCAGCCTGGACTAGAGTGAGACCCTACCTCGAAAAACCAAAAAAAGGGCTGGAGAGATGACTCAGCAGTTAAGGCAATTGCCTCCAGTGCCTAAGGCCCCGGTTTAATTCCCCAGGTCCCACATAAACCAGACCCACAAGGTGGTATCCCTGGTGCTCTCTCTCTCTTTCTCTCTGCTTAAAAATTAATAAAATATTTAAAAAAAGAAAGCATACACTCTAACTTAAAAAAAAAATGTGAAAACGAGACAGAAACACCCCCCCCCAAAAAAAAAGAAAAACCAAAAAAAGAACTCACTTGAGCTCAGGCTGGCTTTAAATACAAAGCGATGTTCCTACCTCAGTCTCCTAAATGCTGAGATGAAAGACATGTCACCATGCCCAGCTTTATATATATTTTCTAATGTTCTACAATACTACTTCTTTTTGGTTTGTTTGGAACTTTTAATTTTATAGAGGGGCTATGGAACTGAATAAAGTTCTCAAAAGAAGAAATACAGATGGCCTACAAACATCTTAAAAACATGTTCTACATGCTTAGCCATTAGGGAAATGCTAATTAAAACAAACTTTGATTCGCATATATTGAACTGCATCCCTACCAGGTCAGGGTGAATGATCTTTTTAATGTATTCTTGTATTCTGTTTGCCAGTATTTTTTTTTTTAAGGCAGGGTCTCGCTCTAGCCCTGACTGACCTGGAATTCAATAAGTAGTCTCATGGTGGCCTCGAACCCACAGCAAACCTTCTATCTCTCTGCCTCCTGAGTGCTGGGACTAAAGGCATGCACCACCATGCCTGGCTATTTGCCAGTATTTTGTTGAGAATTTTTGTATCTATGTTCATGAGGGAGGTTGGTCTCTAATTTTCTTTTTTTGTTCAGTCTTTGGTTTTGGTATCAGGATTATGCTGGCTTCACAGAAGGAGTTTGGTAATATTCCTTCCTTTTCTATTTTATGGAAGAATTTGAGAAGCATTGGTGTTAGTTCTTCAGTGAAGGGGTGGTAGAATTCACCAGTAAATCCATCTGGGCCTTGGGCGTTTTTTAGTTAGGAGATTTTTATAATGGTTTGGATCTATATCAGTGCCTGTTATAGGTCTGTTTAAATGGTTTATCTCATCTTGGTTTAGTTTTGGTAGGTCATATATATCTAGGAAATCATTTCTTTCAGACTTTCAAATTTGGTGGAGTATATGTTCTTAAAGTATGTACTTGTGATTTTCTGAATTTCATTGATATCTGTTGTAATGGCACCTTTTTCATTTCTATTTTTTTTAATATAGGCACTCAAAGCTATAAATTTCCCTCTTAAGACTGCCTTCATTGTGTTTCCATAGGTTTTGATATGATGTTTTCAGTATCATTTGATTCAATGAATTTTATTTCCTTCTTGATTTCTTCTATGACCCTTTCATCATTCAGTAGTGCACTGTTTGGTCTCCATGAGTTTGTGTATATAATATAGTTTTTCTTGCTGCTGATTTGTAGTTTAATCCCATCACGGTCAGACAGAGTACATGGAGTTATTTCAATTTTACTGTATTTTTAAAGATTTTCTTTATGTCCTAAAATATGGTCTATTTTAGAGAATGTTCCATGTACTGCTAAAAAGAATGTATATTCTGTAGTATTTGGATGAAAAGTTCTATAGATATCTGATAAATCCACTTGTTTTGTCATTCAGTCCAGATGTTTCCTGTTTGTTTTTTGTGATGGTTAGGTTTTGTTGTCAACTTGATCTTTTTAATTACCTTGGTTGAGTCTCTGAGGATGTTTACAGGAAGGCAACCTCTCAGCAAGGGTCAGGACAGGATGTTAAGAAAGCTCAGAAGAACTAGAAGTAAACATCCTTTCCTGTGTGGGCAGTGCAGGAAGGAAATTCCAGAGACTCAGGAAGCCATTAAATCTGGGAAAGGGTTGTAAGACCCCACCCTAAGGCTATATAAAGGGGAAGAAATTCTCTCCTTGCCCTTCTGCCTGCTTGCTGTTCTGTGTGTGGTGTTGGTGATGGGTTTCTCTCTCTGCTTGGACCTGTGAAAGAGAGTCAGTCTCTTTCGCTGTTACTGAACTTCTCAATGTGTAGTTTCAATGAATACTTTCCTCGCCCCCACCCCCGCCAAATTGTGCTTGGTTTGAATTGGCTGATTATGATATTTTTTTACCAGGATGACCTGTCAATTGGTGAGAGTGGGGTTTTGAAGTCTCCTACTACAATTTTACTTGGTGTTATCTGTGACCTTAATTCTAGTAGTGTTTAATGAAATTGGGAGTACCCATATTTGGTGCATATATATTTAGCAATGTAAGGTCCTCTGTTGAATAAATAGTTCCTTTAATCAATAATGGTCTTCTTAATCTTTCCTGATTAATGCTTGTTTGAAGTCCATCCTATCTGATATTAGGATAGCAACACCTGTTGGTGTCCTAGGCCCATTTTCTTGAAATACCATTTTCCATCCTTTCACCTTAAGGAAGTATCTTTTATGGAGAGGTGCATTTCTTGCAGGCAACAAACAGAGGCATCCTACTTTTTTGTCTGCAAGTATGTCTTCTGGTTGAGGCATTGAGGCCACTGATATTTAATAGTAATTATGGAAACGTGTATTTATTCTTGCCATTTTTAAAAGTTTATTTATTTGTAAGCAGAGAAATAGACACACAGAGAATAGGCATTCAAGGGCCTCTAGCCATTGCAAACCAACTTGAAATGAACACACCCTTTGCACATCTGGCTTTATGTGAGTACTGGGAAATCGAACTCAGGATGTTAGGTTTTGGAGGCAAGCACCTTAACCATTAACCTTAACCACTGAGCGATCTCTCTAGCCCCTCTTGCCATTTCTTGATTTTGTACTATTTCCTGTTTTTCCTGTACTCTCTTGTATTGCCTATTATTTGAATATGGTTTATTGTTTTTCATGCACATGCTTTTCTTTCTCTTCAGTCTGAAGGATCCCTTCAAGTATTTTCTGTAGAGCTGGCTTTTTTATTTTTTTTCCGAGGTAGGGTCTCACTCTAGTCCAGGATGACCTGGAATTGACTCTGTAGTCTCAGGCTGGCCTCAAACTCACGGCGATCCTCCTATGTCTGCCTCCCGAGTGCTGGGATTAAAGGCGTGCACTAGAGCTGGCTTTATAGACATATATTCCTGTCTTTATTGTGTAAAGTCCTTATTTCTTCTCAACTACAACGGATAACTTTGCTAGATACAGTACTCTTGGTTGCGAGTTCCTAGCACAGGAAGCTTTTTTTTTAATAATTTTTTTGGGTGGGGGTTTCAAGATAGAGTCTCTTTAGTCCAGGCTGACCTGGAATTCACTATGTAGTCTCAGGGTGATCCTCCTACCTCTGCCTCCCGAGTGCTAGGATTAAAGGCATGTGCCACCACACCCAGCAGGAAACATTTTTGACTTCTAAGCTATCTCTCAACCCAACAAAATTTCTTTAAATGTTTTTATTTATAATCAAGCAGAGAGAGAGAGGGGGGAGGGGACAATAGAGAGAGAAAGAGAATAGGTATAGCAGATCCCCTTGCCACTGCAAACCAACTCTATCACTTTGTGCATCTGGCTTTACATGGGCACGGGGGAATGAAACCTGGGTTGTATGGCTTTGCAAGTGCCTCTAACCACTTAGCAATCTATCTAGTTGTTTCCCCCCCATTTTTATCTACATAATTTTTAACATTATTTTTCATTTTTAAAAATTTTTAATTATGAGCACATGTGTATATGGGCATGCCAGGGCCTCTTCCTGCTGCACGCCAACATTAGACACTTGTACCACTTTCTTAACTGCTGAGCCATCTTCCAAGCTCCAATAATTTAAAAAAAAAAAACAAAACATTTTTTTTAATGTATTCATTTGTAGGGTGTGGTGGTGCATGTCTTTAATCCCACCACTCAGGAAGCAGAGGTAGGAAGATTGCCATTAGATTGAGGTCACCCTGAGACTACATAGTAAATTCCAGGTCAACCTGGGCTAGATTAAGGCCCTACCTTGAAAAAACAAAAACAAAACAAAAAAAGGGGGGCGGGGCGGGGGTGATTATTAAGGTTAAAAATAAATATAATAAAAATTTTAAAAAGGGCTGGAGAGTTATATCAGTGGATAAGGTACTTGCCTATAAAGCCTAACAATCTTGGTTTGATTTCCCAGTTCTCATGGAGTTTGTTTGCAGTGGCTGGAGGTCATGATACCCATTCTCTCTCTATGTGTGTGTTTCTCTCTGCTTGCAAATAAATTACCAAAAAAAGGGAGGGGAGGGGAGGGGAGGGGCAGGGGGAGGGGGAGGGGAAGGGAAGGAGGAGAAGGAGGAGAAAGAGGAGAAGGAGGGGAAGGGAGAAGAAAAAGAAAAGGAGAGAGAACACTGCAGGAGCTAAGCATATTCAATTTTTCAAAAGAATGTGGGATTAGCTAATGTGTATGACATTTCTCAAAAGTCAAGTAAAGTCTCCTACCATCTCCTTATCAAAATTTCAGTTTGTCTTTACAAAAGCATCTTTTCCCAAATCAAGTAAGATACACTTACTTTCAAGAGTCAACAGTATATAATATGAAGTATTAGAAGAATACAAGATAATCAGAAGGCTTGGGTTCTAATTCTATTTTACTACTGTGAAACTCTAGAGCCTGCTTCGGAGGCTAGGGAGACAGCTCAGATGTTAAATGTGCTTTTTGCAAAGCCCATCAATCAAGGTCCAATTCCTCAGCCACCCATGCAAATGAGACAGGCAATCATGTGCAACAGTAAAAGATGCCAACATGTCCCACCCAACCCCATTTCACACATACATGCAAATAAGTTTTTAAAACAATAAAATAAACCCTCTTTCTCATTCACAAAATAGAGTTATAAGGACCCTGGTAGGATTGCATAGAAGCTGTAAATTAGAGATTTTAAAAGAATTTTGTAGGGCTGGAGAGATGGCTCAGCGGTTAAGGCACTTGCCTCCAGTGCCTAAAGCCCTGGGTTCAATTCCCCAGGACCCACATAAGCCAGACACACAAGGTGGTGGTCCTGGTGCTCGCTCGCTCTCTCTCTCTCTCTCTCTCTCTCTCTCTCTCTCTCTCTCTCTCTCTATCTCTGTGCTTGAAAATAAATAAATAAATTAAAAAAAAAAAGAATTTTGTAATATAAAGTTACATGAACTGGGCGTGGTGGTGCATGCCTTTAATCCCAGCACTCAGGAGGCAGAGGAAAGAGGCTTGCCATGAGTTCAAGGCCACTATGACACTATAAAGTAAATTCCAGGTCCCACTAGGCTAGAGTGACACCCTACCTTAAAAGAAAAAAAATAGTTATATAAATGTCAAAGTACTATCACTGCCAAATTTTCCAAAGAAAGCTATTCCCTAATAATGCAGCTAGATTACAAAATGCTCACAGAGGTAGCAGCTGAATTTCAAACTTACCAATAGAGACACTACTGTACTGGAGTAGAAGGCCAAGTCTTCTATAATTTCTGTACGTCTGTTAGCTCCAATTCGTAAGGAACGACTATGTACTTCTTCAGGTAACACTGTAAGGATCTCCAGCAAAAAAGGCAGAGAAGTTACATCATTGCTATATCTGGAAAAGGAAAGGAGAAAAATATGAGCCAATAATAATTTACATATGACAGCTACCAGAATAGCCCAGAGCAACAAAAGCAGAACTCCCACAAATATTAAAGGGAAGAAAATTCTTTTATATATATATAAAATTTATTTGCAAGCAGAGACTGCATGCATCTGGAGTTCATTTACAGTGAGTGGCATGAGGCCCTGGTCTGCCCATACTCACTCTCAATCTCTGTCTGCATTTCTCTCTCTCTCTCTCTCTCTCTCTCTCTCTCTCTCTCTCTCTCTCTCTCTCTCTCTTTCTCTCTCTCTCAAAAAAAGTTTAGGGCTGGAGAGATGGCTCAGCGGTTAAGGCACTTATCTCCAGTGCCTAAGGACCTGGGTTCAATTCCCCAGTACCCACATAGGCCAGATGCACAAGGTGGCACCTGTGTCTGGATTTCCCCTCTCTCTCTCTTTCTCTCTCCCTCTCTCTGTATGTATCTCTCTGCTTGCAAATAAATAAATTTAAAAAA
>PVHP010014738.1:0-38572 GCA_004024765.1 Zapus hudsonius
GGACATCTTCCTCTGGCCCCGCACATGTGAACTCAGGGCGCATGCACCTGAACACACGTGCATGTACACACATACACACGCACACCAATCCAAATGTCCTTTTGTAACTGAAGTTGTAAGGTGGTTTATGTGGTGCATTGTTGGGTTCAAGGCGAGACAGAAGTGCTGTCACTGTAAAGTTCAAGACCACACCATCCTGGCCCTCAGTGAGCATGGTTGGTTTATTTTAGCATCTTTCCTTGACATGTCTCAGGAGGATCAGCACCGTCTCTGGAAGATCTTGGTGTTTACCAGTGTGGTGACATCTACAGTCCCCAGCCAGATCTCAGCATGGGGGCTTCCTTCCCCTCCCCATGTCCCCTCATTTTTCCCTCTCTGTCCTGCCTCGGTGGACACTTCAGATTTTCCCCTGACCTTGTCCCTGGCAGGGACAGGAGGTCATACTTCTTCAAGGACTTAAGTACAATATATCTTGCTGGGGTTGATGAGTTCTAACCAAATCTCTTTGGTATGACCTCTTCTCGTTCTTCAGACATAAAGCCAAGGACTTGGGGGCAAGGCTTCTTGGCCCATGGTGGTGATAAATGTAAAACAACGTCAGAACTGCCCTTGGGGCTGCATGAGGTTGAGGCACTGGTTTCTTTGCGTCTTCTGTCTACCCCCTGGTGGAGGGACTCATTACTGTTACTAATGAAAGAGCAAGAGAAAGAAGTCTGAATTACTTCCAGAATTTTCCTTCAGTCCCAGAAGCCTAGGGTGTGTTGTTTGTAGGAAATAAGACTGCCAGATCAACAGCCCTGAAGCCTATGGTCATCTTTGAACAGGATGGGGAGGGCTGTCCCCTCACACAGGACCAGGCTGGGAACTGCAGGGGCCATGGCTCTGGTGCAGACAGCAATGAGCTCTGCAGTCCTTCCCTTGGCCGAGGATAACACCCAGTGACTCAGAGGAAGTTCTGTCAGCTCTACAAAGCAGGCCTGGCTTTACAGTTGTGTCG
The DNA here is from genome assembly GCA_004024765.1 of Zapus hudsonius. Taxonomy (NCBI): domain Eukaryota; kingdom Metazoa; phylum Chordata; class Mammalia; order Rodentia; family Dipodidae; genus Zapus; species Zapus hudsonius. The sequence continues at coordinate 998 of PVHP010014738.1, forward strand.
TGTTGATCGGAGGCGCTGGGAGAAGCCAAGAAGGACACGAGGCCAGGGAGAAATTCCTTTCTTTTCGACCATCAGCTTACATCCTGCCCCATCAGATGTGATTACCCTTATCTTTTCTTGCATAACTACCAATGTTATGACCGGTCTAGCGACCAGACAACCAAGAAAAACTCTCACTAAACTATGGACTCCATGACTGGCCTGGGGTGTAGTCTGTGGGCAGCCTGGAGCCCTGAGCAAAGATATCCCTCCAATTGATCCTGTCCCAGTCCTCACCTCGGCCAGATGCCCCTGTTCCCACAGGAGAGAAGCCAGGGAAAAAGAATGTCCCCTTTCACTTAGGGAATTTAACCCAAATATTCTCTAGACTTTTTCTCATCCTGCATAATAATTTTTTAAAAACCTTTTTTAAAAAATTATTTATTAAGGTAGGGTCTCACTCTAGCCTGGGCTGAGTCGTTCTGTAGTCCCAGGATGGCTTCAAACTCATGATGATCCTCCTACCTCAGCTGAGTGCTGAGATTAAAGCCGTGTGCCACCGTGCCGGCTTTAAAACAAAGCAACAACAACCCCCCCCCATTTTTTCTTTGTCTTAATTATCCATAATTACATATATTGTATGAGCAAATCTTATGATGGTATCCCAACCCCTCCATTTTAAAAGCAGCTTGTTAAAATCTTGGGTAATACAAGGACCTGACTGCGAATATTTAGGCTCTACAAGAAATGGAAAAACAAACCATCTCTTATTGCAGACCTGCGGGCTCGTGGCTGCTCAGCCCCCACTCTGTGATCATCATTGGTGCCACTTGCTGGTCTGTGTTCCAGAGGAATCCAAATCCACAAATCCAAGATTCGTCTTTGTCCCATATAACAACCTATCTGGAAGATATGCATCACTACAGAACATATTAGCACTATGTGGAATAGATTTTTTTGTTTTGGTTTTTTTGAGGTAGGGTCTCACTCTAGCCCAGGCTGATCTGGAATTCACTATGTAGTCTCAGGGTGGTCTTGAACTCACGGTGATCCTCCTCCTCCCAAGGGCTGGGATTAAAGGCGTGCGCCACCATGCCGGGCTTGGAATAGAATGATACATCAGTGTCTACAGTCTACTAAGTGTCCAATACACACACACACACACACACACACACACACATACACACACACACATTTTCAATCTTCCAGAGCAAAATCCACTGAGCCAATTCACCCCATACACAGTGATTTTTTTTTTGAGGTAGGGTCTCACCATAGCCCAGCCTGACCTGGAACTCACTCTGTAGCCCCAGGCTGACCCTCCTACCTCTGCCTCTCCAGTCCTAGCAATAAAGGAGTGCATCAACTTCAAATTTTTATAGAACACAGTGATGTGGCTTCTAAAGTTTTTAACATTGATTTTGTACTTTGCCAAAATTATTGTCATTAGAGTAAACTCTTCCTTCTGAATGTTGCCATTAAAAAACAGACATATTCACGCTGTACAGTCTACTGTGTCTTTTTTCATGGATGGGTATGACTGTTGCTCAGATATACCACAACTGATTTAATCAGCTCCATACTGATGAAAGTTCATGTTGTTCCCAGTATTCTGTTAGTATGTGAAAAGCACTAACAAAGTACACATCGCTTTTGTTTTTGTTTTGTTTAAGACCAGGCTGGCCTCAAACTTGTTTCTATGTAGCTGAGGCTGGACTTGAACTCCTAACTCTCTTGTCTTCACCTCCCAAGTGCTGGGCTTGCAGGTGTGGGTCACCACAGCCAACCACATGTCTCTCTTTCTTCCTCTTCCTCTTCTTTCTTCTCCCTCCTTCCCTCCTTCCTTTCCTTTCCTTCCTTCCTTTTTGTTTTTCTTCTTTTTTGAGACTACCTTAAACTCACTAGCCCAGGCTGGCCTCAAACTGTTAACAATCTAGCCTCAGCCACCCACGTGCTGACCACCACATGGAGCTCTGAATACATTTTAACATACCACTCTAGAGGTAGGGAGAGGAACCTACTGGTGTTATCAAATTATTATTAGCATCAAATTATTATTTTAAAAAAAGCTAAGAAAGAGTGAGCTAGAGAGCCACAACCATGAGTGGACAGCAATCCAGACACTGATTTTCTTAAATGCAGTTAAATCACACTACATGCTGACATCACTATGTAAATAACAAAACTATGAGACCAGTGACTCAGTTTCTCTTTTTCTGTTAAGCTTTTAAAGACAGAGGCTCTGTAGCCTGGGCTGGCCTTGAACTCAGTGATCCTCCTTCCTGCCTGTCTATCTCCTGAGTGCTGGGATTTCAGGACGCACCACCAGCCCTGGTGGCCCTACAGCTGTGTCTCAGGCAGAGTGGTGATTCCACCCCCCCCCCCGTGATTTGTCAACATTCTGCCCATCAGGCACAGACACTAACAACAACAACAAAAAATACTAGTGTTCAGTCTTCATCAAGCATTTAACAAAAATCTGGGAGTAGTAGATCATCTTTCGAAGGATAAATTGAGCCCGGTGTGGTGGTGCCCACCTTTAATCCCAGTATTGGAGGCAGAGATCTCCATGAGTTCGAGGCCACCCTGGGGCTAGAGTGAGTTCCAGGTCAGCCTAGACTAGAATGAAACAAATAAGAAGGATAAAGTCACCCGTTTCCTCATCTCCCATCCAGCTCCAGGATGACTCGAACACGCGGTCCACGCTTGGAAAGTCTGCTGCCAGGAGCCTTCCCGCCTTCCTGGCACCATCCTGCTTCAGGGAGGATGCTGGGAAGTCCAGAGGAAAGAGCCCTAGATCGAGAGATCCCGAACCCGTCACTAACTCACTCAGGCAGGCAACGGGACCCTCCTCTGAACTTCAGTTGTCAAGATCAGATGAGCACAATGGCACGTTTGCCAGGATGCCAATACATGCGCGAGGTGTTCTAAACCAGTGAACGTTTATTGATCATTTTAAAACTGCCAGGCCCTGCCTAATTGCGTCAAAAATATGACGTCACGGAGACCTCTCGGTAACCCAGTGAGAAAACTGGGGCTTGGAAACTGAGGTAAAGCATGTGAAATTTATACAGCCAGGGCAGAGCAAGGTTGTTTTGGTTTTCAAGGTCAGGTCTCAGTCTAGGCCAGGCTGACCTGGATTCACTGTGTAGTCTCAGGCTGGCCTTGAACTCAGGGTGATCCTCCAACCTCTGCCTCCCGAGGGCTGGGTTATTAAGGCAGAATTATGCTTAGCCAATTTAAGGTCGACTGCAGTCCAGATCATCACCCCAAGTACCACCCAGAGCAATGCTTCCCTTGTCCCCTTCCTGGTCCATGACGTGGCGGCCTGCCTGGCCCAGGAGTCTGTGTGAAGTCTTCACGTTGAAGCTGCTAGAGCCAAGCACTTGCCATGTCCTCGCCATCCTGATGCGCCCAGGCAAGGGGACTTCACCTCTGTGCTTAGTCCCCTGCTGGGGACTAGGTACCAAGAACAGAGTATGGGCTGTGGGGTCCCACGTGAGGGAGGACCGACTCTCCAGTCATAAAGAATGCATGCGCGCGCGCTTACCCACGTGTGTATACACCAGCTTTCCTTTCAGTACTGAGGATGACACTTGAAAGGCTGGTGTCACACCACATCTATATGTCCTTCACTAGGGGACAGTTGATCCCGACACGTCACTATGAGAAGCACACGGTCAGCAGCTGGACTCCAGACAAGGAGAGCAGGACACCCACACGAAGGCCAAGGACAGCCTTTCTCTGGAAAACCTTCTTCACCTCCCGAAGCAATGATTCAGTTTTCATTTTCTGCTCCTTATGCTCAATGTTCCTCTCTGTGCCGCTTACGCACCGTACGTTATACCTTGATTTCACAGTGGGGGTGGAGGATACGTCATATAAGGTCATGTGGATTCCCAGGCTTGTGCCAAAATCAGACACTCCTCACCTGGAGTGTACAAAACAGGAGAACAATGTCATCAAACATCACAATTCAAAGTCATCTCTGGCTGGTTCCCAAAGGTGGACCGAAGGAACCCTGGGCCTTCATCTCACAGGGCCCATAAGACAGCCTGTTATTCATAAACTCAGCTCACCAAAACCCCTCAATCACACCAAGTGGACAGCAATGTATGACCTCTTGTCACTGTCTTCTGGTCAGGGAGACTGGAATGCCATTCCTTCATTCATAACAGCAGCTCATGGAATTATTTTTTCCGGATTCCTTGGGAAGTTCAAGTATTTGAGAATATCAGGAACTGTTGTTTCAGCCTGTTTTGTGAGCAGATAATTGCCTTCCAAGTCCACTCTTTCAGGAAGTGACGTGTGCCACATTGTTCCCAGACGGGGGAGCGATGTGCTTGGGCTGGGCCCATATATGCACACACACACATGAAACCAAGCCAGGCCGGCGTCTCAGTCAGACTTTTGAATTTGGTCTCCAGATAAGAGGCCCCAGACACCCTGAACACATACCAAAGCACATTCTTTTGAAACAGTGTGAGCACCGCTTGCTTTCAGAAATAAGAAATTTCACAGAAATTCCTAAATGTGAACATAAATAACTTCGGTAAGCTAAGTGCTGTCACAATGGGTCCAGCAAAGACTCATTTGAAAGGCCAAACTTTTCTCTAGTTTGGGTCTGAATCCAAATCCAGCCTAGGAACGAGAAGAAAAACACATTTTATCCTAAGACGTACCTTTGAGTCCATGGAATATATGAGCTGATCTTCCTGAAATGTGACATCATTTGTGGTACCAGCTGGGAGGGTGTGCCGTCTAAGGATTTACAAAGCTAGTATTTCTCCAGCTTTAATGTGTATTTTAAAACCATAGTAAGCAAGCTAATCCAGCTAAGTGCTCCAAGGGGAACTGTTATAGCTTTCAATTTAAGAAGCTTAAACTTCATATGATCATGACCTATCAACCTTTTTATAGTCCTGACAGAGTAATTCCTGACACACAGCTCAATGCCGTGCTGATAGTGAGAGTGAAGTTGTTATTAAGCCAACATTAAACACAGAGCAGCACTTACATGTAACTTACATGTAACTTACATGTATTAAACCAGCTAGTCTTCACCTTTCTGAGATATGTATTGGTACTTTTGCCAAGCCAGCTTACACGTGAGGAAACTGAGGCACAGAGGTTAAGTAGCTTGTCCACTGCCCCTCAATAACCAGGCCTGGAGCTGGGGCTTGACCTCCTCAGCAGCATTCTTATTCTCTGCTACATTATCTCTCATGATCCTCAGACAGTTTTTTTTTTTTGGGGGGGGGGTTCAGGATTAGGTAGGATCTCACCCTAGCTCAGGCTGACCTGGCACTCAGTAGTCTCAGGCTGGCCTTGAACTCACAGTAATCTCCTACCTCTGCCTCCCACGTGATGGGATTAAAGGTGTGCACCACCATGCCAGGCCCACAGATAGTTTTGTTTGACTCAGTTATAATACAATGGTCATGTATTCTCTTAATAGAGGGCACAGAAGGCATTAATTGGGTGCTATGTTAAAGAAGTAAGTACTGAATTTCTTCTAGTTAACAGTTATATTATAATTCAAATAAATTTTCATTTGTTCCCCGGGGAGTTGCATTTCTCCTCTGAGTAGTATGCTTTATTTGCTACCTAAGAATATGCTTAATTAAAAAAAAATGCTGCAGGCTCAAGAGATGGCTTAGTAGTTAAGGTGCTTGCTTGCAAAGCCTGATGACCCAGGTTCAATCCCCCAGTACCCATGTAAAGCCAGACGCACAAAGTGGTGAATGCATCTGGAGTTCCACTGCAGTAACAAGAGGCCCTGGAAACACCCAATCTCAATATCTCTCTCTCTCTCTCTCTCTCCTTATAATTTTTTTCCCTTTAAATTTTTTTTTATTGTCCATAATGAGTTACATTATTTAGTGGGCAAACCATGCGTTGTTATCCCGAATTCCTTAAAAAAAGAAACACTCTTTTCTGGAATATCTATACCTAAAGCTGTTGTTCAACACTTTACCTTTAAATGCTTTAATGAATTACCTTCTAGTTCTTTTAAAAATCCAATACCCAGGAGCTGGAGAGATGACTCAGTGGTTAAAGGCACTTGCTTAAAAATCCATCACCCACTGTAGAAGCAGGCTATTGAGAACTGCCTGGGTTCTTTCATAGCACACTTAAACATTGCCGGTGTGAAGAAATCGGGGTGGAGAGTGCTAGACATATTCTCGCATATTCTACCCACCGTCATCTACCCACCCACCACGCACCCCCTTTCCATCCACCCACTCGCCACACTCATTCGTGCACTCATCAACCTATTCACCCATACACCCATTCATCTCTCTGCCCTCTCACCCATTCACCCCTTACCTAGCCATCCATCCACCCATTCGCCCACACCCACCATTCATTCACCTAGTCACACAGTAAGTACTGTATTCCAGGCACTCAGAATGTAGAATGGTCAAAGTTCTCAAGGAGCATATGTTCCAGATGTGGAAAAACTTTTAAAAATGGGAAGGTGTCATTCAGATGGGCTGTGGGGGGCTGGAAGGTCTCTCTAAGGAGGTAACATTTATAAAAGAGCTAGTAATCAGGGCGTGGTGGTGTACGCCTTTAATCCCAGTACTGGGGAGGCAGAGGTAGGAGGATTGTCATGAGTTTGAGACCAGCCTGGGACTACATGACTACATAGTGAATTCCAGGAGAGAGAGGAGAGAGAGGAGAGAGGAGAGAGAGAGAGAGAGAGAGAGAGAGAGAGAGAGAGAGAGAGAGAGAGAGAGAGCGCAAAAGTGGAGAGGAGGGTTGGACCCTGGGAGGACAATGGGAGGCAGACTCCCTGGTGGCCATGGAAATGAAAATCCAGAAAGCCTTTGAGGTAGATGAAGTAAGCAAGTTCACAGGGTGGAGATCAGGAACCAGACAGCAGGGACCTTGGAGGCCACAATGAGGAGCTTGGGTTTCTTTGTGTGGGAGAGGATGTCAATGGAGTATTTTGAGAAAGTTCAAAGCCAGCCTAAGCTACATAGTGAGACCATTTCTCTAAGAGAAATGAGCCCTTGTCTAGAGTGATGGTTCATCCCTGATTGTCAACTTGACAGGATTTAGAATCTCCATGGAAACAAATGTCTGGGAATGTCTTCGAGGGAGTTTCTAGATCCCTTGTAAATGTGGTCAGCACTTTCCCTGGGCTGGGGGCCTGGACTATGCACCAAGAAGGTGAGTGATTGGCAGCATTCATGGCTCTCTCTTCTTCCCCGCAATACGCAGCAGCAGCAGCAGGCATCACCGTGGGCAGGATGTGGCCAGCTCTCTCAGGCTCCCACCACCATGTCTTCTGCACCATCGTGGACTGTGGCCTCAAACTTTAAGCCAAAATGAACCCTTCCTCGCGCCTTGTCAGGTATTTGGGTACAGCAAAAAGACAGTAAATACACGTACCATGTGCAAAGAGGCCCCGGCACTGAGGAAGAATCAGGGGAGGCAAAGCAGAGGGACACTGAGGGAAGACAGCAAACCAAGACCAGCTGACATTGGGAAAGCCAAGTGACATTTAGTTTTTCTAGAAAGGGGAGTAATCAGTTGTGTCAACCACCAGGTATAACAACATGAAAACTCAGGACTGCTGTGAGGCTGAGAAGGGGGCCTCAGGGAGGAATGCAAGATGGAGGTCAGGGAAGAGGGGTCCTGAGCAACGGAATCAAGGGAACAAGAGAAGTGGACAGACACAGCTCTTCCTGTCTGCAGCTCTTCGCAGATCAACGGGGCAGAGCTGGAGTGAATGACCAGAACTAAGAGGGCTCTGTCCCCTGCCTCCTCTGGGCACTGCCACTTCAGAGGGGCAGCACAAGGGACACGGGATTCTGCAGTAAAGCTTGATGCTGGTTGTTCCCATAGTACATTGCATCCAGATGTGGGAGGGCTGATTTTAGATGTGATTGTCTCTGAGGGGTCACAGCCTCAGAGACATGCATGTCCTTCCTTCTACAGGGAGAGGCTTTCTGAGTTCCAGACAGATGACCTATGTGAAGTATTAGAAAAATGTGTTAATTGGAAGTAATTGGTTTTTTTTCCCAAAGTGGCCAGATTTCCAGTTGGCACTTTAGCACTACATAGCTTACCTTAGTGAGACCATTTTTAAATGGAATGGTCCATGGGACAGGGGGTTATGAGCTGTAAAGTTATGCTCACTTAAGGGGAAAAGGCATTTGACAGAATTTTCTAGAAAGAATAATGGATTGCATTTCTTTTACTGTTTAAAATTTCATCTGATTAGTTTTATTATAATTTTTTGACTAGCATAGAGAGTAATGGGTTTCATTATGGGTTCCTCAGACACACTCTGATTTTTGTTGGTCCTCTTCCCCTCTTCCCCCTTCTCCAGACACCTGACCCCTCTGCTGATCACCTGACTCCCCTGCTGATCACCTGACCCCTCTGATGATCACCTGACCCAACCCCCTTCCTATTTTATCACATGTTTTCTGTTCTCCATTTTTCTCTCTTCTCCAACCTTTCCTTAAGACCTTCCCCCTCCCTCCTCACCACATCACTCCTTTCTAGTTTCATGATCTCTTCCCACACATATTGGGATACATTTATGTGTGATCATTTATAAACCACAATCAAGCTATGACCGTGCAGATCTTCCCCTGATCAGCCCAAAGCAGGGTGTGTAAGAGAACATATTCTTTGAATACTTTAGTCTTCTGCTCAGGGAAATGGAAAATCCTGAATTAGGGGGAGCTGCTTAATAAAATCCCATACTATTTTCTCAGAGATTCCATATAAGATATTTCTCTCAATGATACAAAGAAGACCCTTTAATAACTTTCCCCTCCTTTATAATTTACGGTCATGGTGTTCTCAGAGGTACAAGTTCAGTAGAGTTAAAATGAAACAGGTAGATTATCTGTTGTGGGAAACAGAAGCTCCACATAGATACAGACACAGGCACATGTCATCAGGGACGCTCAGCTTCCCCCAGGCTGACCTTCCTAACACACAGACTCATCTCTAGTACTAAACTGCTCAGGCGGAGAATGCTACTTTCAGGTACATTCTGAAAAATCCACGTACAAATTAGCATTTCCTCCCTCCTCGGAGTCCAAAGAAACCTTTCTGAAACCCATCCCGCTGCTGGCTTTGAAAGGTCCATGACCCGCAGGATAAGCACAAATCACAAAAGCTGGAAACAGTGTGAAAGCCAGCCACCTCAGGGGAGTAGTAACGTGTGGTTAAGACACAGGGCTTCTGCTTCTCAGCAGGCACGCTTTCCCAGTTCCGGTCTTATCTAGCAGAGTCAACATCAAAGCAGACTATAAGTTATGGTTTGAATTTGCCAGGACTGTTTCCAGCTGTGTTTTCATTCTTGAATTTTCAAGGTAGGGTCTCGCTCTAGCCCAGGCTGACCTGGAATTCACTATGTAGTCTCAGGCTGGCTTCAAACTCATAGCGATCCTCCTACCTCTGCCTCCTGAGTACTGGGACTAAAGACATGTGCTACCACACCTGACTCTGCCTGTACTTTTTTAAAAATATTTTTATTTACTTATTTGCAAGCAGAGAGAGATCGAAGAGAGAGCTACATAAAGAATGGATGTACCAGGGCTTCCAGCTGCTGCAAACAAACTCCAGACACATGCGCCAATTTGTGCATCTGGCTTTACGTGGGTACTGGGGAATCTAACCTGGGTCATTAGGCCTTGCAAGCAAGCACCTTAACCACTGAGCTATCGCTCCAGCCCTTTGCCTATATTTTTATTGCCAAGAAAGTCTGACATCAACTGCACAATAAAAGAATCTATGTGCGGTGATCTAAAGAAAGTTGGGACCAAAGGTAATTTTGAAAAGCATTCCTGACCATTCAGAGTGACTGTGTGGTGTTGCAGTCAGCTTTCTAAAAGTTGCTGTGCAGAAAGAACCCAAACAAAAGCGGATTGTGGAGGAATGGGTTTTTTAGGCTTATGGACTCGAGGGGAGACTCCATCCTGGCAGGGAAAACGATGGCATGAGCAGAGGGGTGGACATCACCTCTGCCACAGCACTGCAAACAGCGGCAGGAAGGTGTGCCAAACACTGGCAAGGGGAAGCTGGCTTATAACCCCATAAGCCTGTCCCCAACAACACAGCTTCATCAAGGTTGTAAAACCCAAACTGCCATCAGCCGAGGATCGATCTATCAGAACACATTCATTTGTTTGTGGGGGACACCTGGATCAAACCATGACACATGGTTTTCTATATTTTAACATTTTCATTAAAATATAGTGATATATCTTGAATTTATTTTTTACATATCATTGTTAATAGAGGTCATTGGCCATCTACCCTAAAATGCTTAGGAAGGGAAAAAACCTTTTATCATAGTGACACCTGCTGGTGTTTAGCTATAAATTTCAGATTATAACTGAAGGATGATTCTTTAGTGTGGTCACACAGCCTGTACTAGCAGCACCTGAGTGTTAGTGGCAAGAGTATAGGAAGTTCAAGGTCAGCCTTGGCTACATGAGACCCTATCTGAAGAAAACAAAGCTTTCCTTAGTCAAATTAAAATACATCGATAGTTGATTTTTTAAACTTGTTTGAGGACAGAGGGAGGGAGGAAGGGAGAGGTAGGAGAAGGGAGAGAGAGAGAGAGAGAGAGTATGGATGTACCAGGGCCATTCTAGAAACGCATCACTTTTGTGTATCTGTCTTTACATGAATACTGGGGAATTGAACCTGGGCCAACAGGCTTTGCAAACAAGCATTTTAACCACTGAACCATCTCTCCAGCCCCTTGGCAGTTAAAAGTTTTTAATATACCACATGTCACACACTATGTAAACATTTTGTGACAAAAATCTTACTATCATTTAAGAACTTTCTTCAAAAGCACACACTTCCAAAAAAGCTGCTTAAAGTATTTCTGATGACATGAAGGTTCCCACTCAGCCTTTTGTAGAAACAGACATATGACGCATGGCAAAGCCGACACTGAGGTCAAGGAGGCAGCACTGGCCTGGCCTTACTTTTTGTGGGGGATTACTTACATGCACCGCGTACCAGTTGTTTTTATTACTAGATGTACTTCCTCCTGGTTAACCTCCTTGAGCCTCCCCCATCTCCCTGCCCCTTCCCTGCATTCACCCCCACACCCTACCCTTCATTTTCATACTGCTGAAGCTGTTACAGTTTTTAAAACTTTTTATTGACAAGCTCATAGACAATATTCCACACTCATAATCCCTCCCGCCACCCTCGCTTCCCCCACTCCCCAAACCCCCTCCACATAATGGTATCTTTTATTCTCTCTCCTACACTGCAGGTCTTGTGCAGGTATCAGCCACTGTGAGGTCATGAACACCAGGGCCACTTTGTGTCTGGAACCGTATTGTAAGCACTCCACCCCATTCTTTAGGCTCTTAATTCTTTCTGCCACCTCTTCCACAATGGTCCCTGAGCCTTGGAGGATCTGAGAGAGGTCTCAGTGTGCTAAACACATCACTGTCATTTTAAACATGATGTTTAAAATAAAATTTCATTTTATTTTTAAAATGTTTTTATTTGCAAGAAGAGAGAGAGGCGGGGAGAGAAACTAAGTATGGGTGTATCAGGGTCTCTTGCCCCTGCAAATGAATGTCAAACTCATGCATGGCTTTGTGCATCTGGCTTTATGTGGGTACTGGAGAATCAAACATGGGCAGGCGGGTGGGCGGGCATTGTTCAAGCAAGTATCTTTAACTATGGACTCATTTCCCCAGCCTTAAATGTGAAAAATTTTTCAAATTCCCTACAAATTTTAAGGAAAAGAATTATAGTAATTTGTGCCATTTATACAATATTTTCTTTAAGAATTTAATATCAGTAACAGAGGTAAATTTATCAAAGTAAAGAATCAGGTCCATACAGAGAAATTTGAAACACAGGGGCTGGGCTAGTTTATGGTGGGGCTCACTCACAGTGGGACCAGCTCAAAGAGGGGTTAGCTCACAGTGAGACCAGCTCAAAGAGGGGTTAGCTCACAGTGGGACCAGCTCACAGTAGGACTAGCTCAGAGTGGGGTTAGCTCACAGGAGGAACTAGCTCACAGTGGGACTAGCTCAGAGTGGGGCTAGCTCATAGTGGGACTAGCTCACACACAGTTATACCAAAGTTCATAGTCAGAATGGTGATAATACCTGCGCTGACTTGCATTCCTACTTGTTCTCACCAGCACAGATGAAAAGCACATACCCTCACTCCCTTTAAGTTTTAGAAAGCACAATGCTGCTCACTCTGGCTGCAGAGTAGATCCAACAGACAAGGGCCCGTGCGTTACAGGTACTTTCTCTTCTTGCTGTCTGGTCAGAGCTTGTCCTCAGTGATGGTGAATCCTGTGCTAGCCTCTGACCACTGTGATCCTAACAATCAACTCTTGAGCCACACATGCCCCACTGGATCTGTCTTACATACCACAAACGTTATATACTATGTGTTATTATTTTTTTTTCAAGACAGGGTCTCACTCTAGACCAGGTTAAACTGGAACTCACTCTGTAGCACCAGGATTCAAATCCACAGATATCCTCCTACCTCTGCCTTCCAAGTCTTGAGACTAAAGGTGTGTGCCACCATGCCTAGCTTAAAATTAACTCTTATGTAAGATAAAGTATTTAACAACCCTCTAACCTATGGACAGATCCAGTATGCACAACAAGGAAGGACCCCAGTGGGTAGGGGACGGAGAGGAAGGAAATGGGGACAGACTCACAAACTTGCTCATATAATGTATATACTTATTCATAATAAAGATATTAATTAAAAATATATAACAAAACCAATTTTGCAAGCATTTGAAAAATTTATTAGCACGTGTGTGTGTCTTTCCACTGTAAGGAAATGTCTGTTGCTTTATGTGGTGGATAGGGAATTGAACCCAGGTTAGCAAGCTTTGCAAGCAAGCGCCTTAAACGTTATGTTCCCAGCCTATAAAAGCAATTTTTAAACTTGGGAAACAGAAGGGAAGTATTCACTACTAAAAATGTCAGGAGAAAGATAAACTAAGTCTTTTAGCGGTGTGTTGAACAATTAACAATGCTATAAAAATAATTGAGTATATTAATGTTTAAAGCTTAAAACTCCATCAGTTCATTTTGGTATGATCCTTAGAAAGTAAAGTCTGTTATTCATGCGTGGTGCACAAAAGCCATCAGAAACCTCTGCTGTGTAAGCACATGTCCACTGACTTAAGCTGTGTGTGGTGGTGATCAGTGGTGCCCCACAGAGTGCCTATGACACAAGGGGAATGTTCATTTAGCATCCCCTCCCCTCCCATTTCATGTGTGGGATATTTTTGGAAGTGCTTTTTTTCCATCCACTGAAAGAGAATGAAGAAAATCCCAACATGCCTCAGTGTCAGCAGGCGCTCTTTCACCCAGGTAGCAGAGGATGATTGATGAACCTCTCAGGCCGACAGCAGCAGAGAAAGTTGGCCCAAGTCCAGTGTTATTGAAAGGAATCTCAGAGACGTATTTCATCTCCTCTATTAACTTTAATCACATTTTCAGCAAGCAGCGAGAACGAAGCTTGACAGCGAGCCACATGCTTACACAGGCAGGCATTGTCCACTTCCCGCAGTGGCTACTTGGAGACAGCACGAGAGAGCAGGTATTTTTCTTGCCTTTCTTTACTGAGGGCAACAGAACACTTGAGAAAGGCTAACCCATACCTCAAATTCATTTGCCACACATCTCCTCAAATTAATGCATGTACTTTTGCTTACTTGATGGCAATTAAAAATCTACTTGGTTCTTTAATTAGATTGTTAAGTGCAGGTCTGTAAAGATGACAATGTGACAGACGGTGTGCTTGGTCTTGACGCATTAGCCTATGAGAACAGATGGCAACAAGGAGGGGTTTACCTTCCCCACAGGTCATTTGCCATGTGGGCAAACACTTCTGCTTCGTTCAGAGCCAGGCTCTGTGTGGCTCCAGAGGGGTTTCTTGGCAGAGGGCTGGTGAAACAAGTACAGACGTTATTTCCCTTAGAAAGCGCACCCTCAGCAACACAGACACGAGAATGACTGAGATGACAATTTTTGGAGAGCCTGACAGTCACAACATATTTTTGCTAAGAGTTTTCTCCTGATGTTTTGGAGATACAAATATCCAAGGCTGGAGGCCACAAGGAGGCTGCTCTGCACGGTAGCCATCTCTGTACTGGCCCGGTGAGGAGCTGTGACAGGCAGACATGGCACCAGCCTGGAAGGCCACAATGAGAAACAACATGAACCCTGTGTGAAATGAATTAAAACCTCTTAGGAAGTCCAATCACTGAAAAAGAAATGTCCCTTTTCCCCTCCTCCCACAGGATCGCATGGAGGCACTTAAAGCCTTCTTCCCCTGAACATGACCACCCCAGCAGGTCCTCTTCTGACCGAAGAGTACCCTGAGCACCCTGGTGCCGGTGCTGGAGCACTCTGGGGAGTCAAGGCTGTCTCACTCGTCGTCATGGTGGGTCAAGTTCTCAGAACGTGGAGAACTTGGCCAGGTCCTTGTCCATCTGGGCATAGTGCTCTCGGAGCCTCTGCACGGCTCGCCTGTGCTCAGCGTCCACCTGGGCCCAGCGCTGGGGCTGCTCCCTCATGAACTCGTCCTGCTGGAGCAGACGCTGCTCATCACTCGCTGCCTGATGGTCGTTATACACCTGAGGAAATAAACCATGAAAGTCGAGCAGCTGGCAGCCAGAGGTGTCGGAGGACAGTACTGCACTACAGTTTCAATGGGCAGCCATCGGGCACCTCAGGCTGGGCAGCGTCTTGTGCCTGTAACCCTCCAAGGGACAAGGATGGGGATAAGTTTGAGCCCAGACTGGATTATATACAGAGGAAGACTGTCTTACAACAACAAAAGATGTGACATATAGAAATATTTTTTGCTTTTTTTACTAAAATTGAACAAGGAAACATTTCTAAAATTTCAAAAACGCTGGTGCCCACTGATGGAAATGGTGATGGGGTTGCACCCAGGGCCTGCACTCTACCCATGTGGTGTCTCCAGTGAGCTAGCACGTTTAAATGACAAAAAAAAAAAAAAAAGTGAATTTTCTTAATTCTATTGCTCCCCAAATTCCCAGTAGCTACCTACATTTTTACTCAAGTCTAAAAATAGGCTAAAAGAATCACAGTTAAAGTTAAGTCTTACATGAAGTATCTCTTGGATCATTAGAGAATCGTAGGTTATTAACTACAAGAGGGGAATTCAAGATGCCCCCTCCAGTCCTAGAGCAAGTCAAGTCTCAAGTTCTTGAGAGGGCCTTAACTGTCCTATGCCAGGGTGGCACACACAGAAATACAGACGACATGTAGACAAGCAAGGCATACAGTGATTTTCTCTTCCTAAAGTAAGCTCTGCCTTCTCATCTAGGTACACACAGCAGTGAGCTAAGCAGGACTTCAGAACTCTGTCTGGATTCCATCGAATCCTCCAGGACCTGTGACAATGCAAGCCATGAGAAACTCCAGAGCACACGACGTCATTCCTACTGCCTGCTTGTTGATTGCAGAGCTCTATGATGAAGGGACACCTGGTGTCCTTGGAGAATGCAGCTGTGTTCTGTCAGCCTGCAATGACACTCTCTGCATACTAGGGCGGGCTGCCTGGCATTGCGGATCCATGTCTGAAAATCCCTCATAACATTGCTCTTGTCTCCTGTTACACATAAACGAAAGCTCCTCTTCTAATAGCTGGGCTGCTGACCTGTACCTACAGCTTTTCTAGCAAGGGCTGCAGAGCAGGTGTGAGGAGAGGCGGTTTCTCTGCCAGGCTGATGCAGGCATCTCAGCACCTCGAATCTTCAAGTGAGAAATCAAGGTTTAGTTGAACTTTCTCCCATGGTATGCTACCCAGAGAGCTGAGGTCTGAGCAGGTGTCAGAGTGATGGAAGACAGGGAGGCCTGCTCATTGATACACTTGGAAATGCTCTGACTTCAACACCTTACTGTTGAACACCAGCCTTATGGAGCTCTCTGAAAATGAATAGAGCATGAACAGTTTTGAAAGAATGAAAAAAAAGAAAAAGAAAACCCAGCTTTGTGGTAAGTTGTGGTGGTAATATTACAGTTCCTGGTTCCTCAAAAAGTAAAGACATAGAATTACCATATGATCCAGCAATTCTACTTTGGGGTAATTACCCAAAAGAATGAAAAGAAGGGATATGAACAGATATAATACAAGTAACCCATGTCCATAGACAGATATGCACAGCAAAGAATATATATTAGTATATATACAAAGAGAGTGTATATATTACACATAGGCACACACAATGAAATAATCACTTAGCCTTAAAGAGGAAGGAAATTGTGTTCCTCGCCACAACATGAACGAACCTTAACACTGTATTAAAGAAGTCAGTCTGGCACTGGCACCACAGAGCCATGCAGAGCAGAAGATCCAGAAATGAACCCACAATGCCTAGGCAACCTAATCTTTGGCAAACAAGGCAAAATTATTCAGAGGAAAAAAAACAGTTTACTAACATATAGTGCTGGCAAAACTGGTTATCTTCCTATAGAGAAAAATGAAATTAGATCTGCATATTTCACCCTTTACAAATATCAATTCAAAGTGGATCAAAGTCCTTCATTTAAAAACCCAAAACACTGAAACTTCTAGAGAGACAAATAGAGACCACATTCCATGACACAGATATTGGCAAGAACCTTCTAGACAGGATTCTAATAGCACAGGAAATAGCCCTAAGAATTAACAAATGGAACTCCATAAAATTAAAGTTCGTGCACAGCAAAAGAAACCATCAGCAGAGCAAACATACAGTCTGCAGAGTGGAGAAAATCCTTGTCAGCTGTACTTCAGACAGAGGGCTAATGACCAGATTTTACAAAGAACTGCAAAAATTAGACACCAAAACCCCCTCATAAAATTGCTAATCATTAAATGGGCTAATGAAATGAACAGACAGTATATAAAAGTAGAATCATAAATGCCCTAAAAGTACTACAAAGTGTTCAATATCTCTAGCCATCAGGGATTTGCAAGCTAAAGCCATTCTAAGATACCATCTTACCCAAGTCAGAATAAGCTATCATAAAGAAAATTGACAAAAAGTGCTGGCGAGAATGTAGAGAAAGAGAAACCTTCATCCACTGCTGGTGGGGGTGCAAACTAGTACAGCCATTACGGAAATCAGTATGGATCATCTCACAAAATTAGAAACAGCACTCCTGGGCATATACCATAAGGACTCCATTCCACATTCTACTAGAGGTACGTGCATATCCATGTTTATTGATGTCCTATTTACAAAAGAATTTTTTATAAAAGGTCTAAGTTAGCCTAGATACCCAGATGAATAATGAAAATGTAATATATATGTACAACAGAATTCTATTCAGCAGTATGGAAAAATGAAATTGTAAAATTTTGTAGGAAAATGGGTGGGCCTGTAAAGAATTACAGGAAATGACCCAAGCTCTCTCTGACATGGGGGTCTGAGCTTATACTATCTACATGTATGTACTCTCTCTGACATGGGGGGAGGAATCCAAGCTTACCCTATCTACATGTATGTATGTATAGGATCAAAGCCCAAGCTCTCTCTGACATGGGGGTCCAAGCTTACACTGTATCTACATGTATGTACTCTCTCTGACATAGGGGTCAGAGCTTATACTATCTACATGTATGCACTCTCTCTGACATGGGGGTCCGAGCTCACACTTTTTACATGTATGTATATAACGGGGCAAATGTGGACAAAACCATGAAGACAGAAGATGACCAAAAGTGATATAAAGAGATGAGCAAGAAGAGGGCTGGAGGGTGAAGTGACACATGACACATGTACCCACAAGAAGGGGAACACATTGGGGGAGGGGAAAGAAGGGTAGAGAAAAGGGGGAGAAAAAGGGGGATAAGAATCATCAAAAACAAGTTTTTTTAATTCCAGAATGAATGATATCTAAATCTCTGCCAGCTAAAAAAATTGAAATGTTAATTTCAAAAAATGTTAATTTCAAAATTGAAAGAAATGTTAATTTCAAAAAAGTAAATGCTGCCCGATTCCACTTAATGTGACACAATGGAGTCCAATTCATGCTGACAGGAAGCAGAAGGATGGGCTCCAGGTCTGGGATAGAGGAGGACGAGAGTGAGTGTTAAATGGTAACACAGTATCAGTTCTGGAAACTGGTTAATGGGCTATAGATGTGCAGCTTAATGACGATGTCCCTTTCAACTTGGTAAAATAAGCAAATTAAGTTAAAATAGAGAAAGAAATAGTAATAACATGCTGTCTTATAGACAGTACCTCATAAGAGATCAATTTTTAAATTAGCTGTAGAAACCAGTCCTACAGTTGAACTTCATCTTGAATCAATTCTATAAATGATGCCTGGAACACATGATAAAATATGTCTTGCAGCCGGGTGTGGTGGCGCACGCCTTTAATCCTAGCACTCGGGAGGTAGAGGTAGGAGGATTGCCGTGAGTTCAAGGCCACCCTGAGACTACAGAGTGAATTCCAGGTCAGTCTGGACTAGAGCAAGACCCTACCTCGAAAAATTGGAAAAAAAAATATATGTTTTGCACGCATTGGTCTAAGTCAAGGATTCTCAGTTGGGGAGCATGGGCTAGAGAAGGTGCTAACGCTGAACAGCAGGTAGAGACCAAGGAGGCAGCTAATGGCCTTCAGTGCCCAGGATGCCACAAAACTGCATTGCATACCCAGCCCCAAATGTCGGCCATGCCAAGGCTCAGAGACCAGTCTAAGGGAAAATCCTGGGGAACCCTAACAAGGCTGACAGGGTCTCACGGAAGCTGGGGTGGTACACACCCTGTGACCCCAAACAAGGCTGACAGGGTCTGTGGAAGCTGGGGGTGGTGCACACCCTGTCACCCCAGACAAGGTTGACAGGGTCTGTGGAAGCTGGGGGTGGCACACCCTGTGACCCCCCCCAGCACATGGGAGGCTTTGGCAGGAGGGACACAGGATGGGATATATTGGTAAGCTTCTGTCTAAAAGCAAACAAAATGGTATTTTAGAACATCTATCAGTAGTATATATAATGTTAATTTTACATATGTCTTACACAGACATAAGAATAACTACTTTGAGCAGAAGGGAAACAAAATTTGTTTAAAAACACCATAATGAAACCTAACTTCATATTCTAATACTTTTTTTAAAAAAATATTTTATTTATTCATTTTCAAGCAGAGAGATACAGAGAGAGAAAGAGAGAGAGAAAGAGAGAGAGAGAGAGAGAGAGAGCGCGAGAGCGAGCGCACTAGGGCCACGACCTTGTGGGTCTGGTTTATGTGGGATCTGAGGAATTGAACCCAGGGCCCCAGGCACTGGAGGCAAGTGCCTTAACCGCTGAGCCATCTCTCCAGCCCTAATACTTTTTTTTAAAGAAAAACTACTTTGGTTAGAAGTGTCAGTACAAAAGGTTATCAAAAAACTGCTTAAGGATGGGCTGGAGAGATGGCTCAACAGTTAAGGTGCTTGCCTGCAAAGCCTGAGAACCTGGGTTTGATTCTCCAGTACCCACGTAAAGCCAGATGCACAAAGTGGTGCATGCATCTGGAGTTTATTTGCAGTGGATGGAAGACCTGGTGTTGCCATCCTCTTTCTTTCTGTCTGTATCTCTCTAATGCAAATAAATAAAGATTTTTAAAAATTTATTAAGGAGAACAGCAATGTGTTAAGATGTTAAGTGGGTACACATTCCCATCCCATCAAGAACTACAATTGTTTTCAAACTACCAAGAACAGCCTCAGGAGATCTCACCACTAAAGGAGCTGAGTGAATCAGAGGGGCTGTGAGCTCTCGCACTCCCCTCAGAGTCCCCACAGCGTGCTCCACCGGCCTTGCACCATCACATGTCCCCTTGCACTTTCAGGCCCCCATTCTCATTGTGAGCACCCAAAATACAGCAGTATATTACTGCTAGTTCTCAAGACATGTCAAATAACTGTGGAATGCGCATTTATTGTTCTTTAAAATGTGCTTTTGGATATAATTGTGGGAACTGTGACTTGGATGGATGATGCTTATCAATTTACTTCCCCCAGAATTCCACAAATTGTCTCGACATAAAAGAATTACTGATTCATGGTCATAGTCTATTTTATTCCATTACTACTCCCATCTCTCTTTGTCCTGAGAGCCTTTAAACACACAAAATGTGGCCAGCAGGGTAACCAAGGGCAACAATGAGCATCAGGCAGTGAAGAGCACATAGAGGTCATGTAACATATGAATAGATGGTGTGTGTGTGTGTGTGTGTGTGCGCGCGCGCGCGCGCGTGCACATACACACAGCCCAAGACCTCCACTGTGCCAGCACCTCAGGAAGGGCCAGGCAGTAAAACAAGCAGATACATGAAGGCGGAGAGCCTCTACTTTCAACGTTCTGACAATCAGGAAGTCACAAAACCAAATAAAATAAGGCCAAAGACTAGTCCCAGTGAGAATGTAAGCAGTTTTCACTTTTTGTTAGGCTGCAAAAATGCACCCCTTTGGTAACTTTAAGATTAATTTCATTAGGGCTGGAGAGATGGCTCAGAGGTTAAGGCACTTGCCTCCAGTGCCTAAGGCCCCAGGTTCAATTCCCCAGGACCCACATAAGCCAGACCCACAAGGTGGTGGCCCTGGTGCTCTCTCTCTCTCTCTCTCTGCTTGAAAATGAATAAATAAAATATTTTTAAAAAAGATTAATTTCATTAAACTATCTCTACAAAAAAGACTGGGTTAGTCCTTACAACTATAGGCTTCATCAACCCAGCATTGACTCTTAGTGAAATAGCATGTTAATTTTTAAAGCCAGGTGTGGTAGCATATTCTGTAACCCCAGCAGATGGGGGGGGGTGGAGGCAGGAGGATCAAGTTGTTCAAGGCCATCTTTGGCTACATAGTCAGAGGTCAGTCAGAGTTGCATAAGACTCTACCTCAAAAAAGTCAAAACAGAGCTGGAGAGATGGCTTAGCAGTTAAGGTGCTTGCCTGCAAAGCCTAATGACCTGGTTTGATTCTTCGGTACCTACATAAAGCCAGATGCACAAAGTGTGCATGAAACTGGAGTTCATTTGTAGTGGCCACAGGCCCTGCATGCCCATTCTCTCTCTCTGCTTACAAATAAATAAATAAATAAATAAATAAATAAATAAATAAATAATTTAGGAAGAAGGGTCAAAACAATCACTATGAAACAACTCCCTCATTTTAATATTTTACCAAAATTAGTTATATAATATCAATATGATATAAGCTTGACTAAAATATTTCTTTTTCTTTCTTTTTTTTTTTTTGCTAGTGTGGAGGTTTGAAGGAGATGTCCCTTATGAACACATGTGTTTTGAATGCATGGTTCCCAGCTGATGGTAATTTGGAGATGGAGCCTTGCTGGAGGAGGTGTGCTGGGGGGCACTTAGGGGTATTAGAACCAGCTCCTCCTTGCCAGTCTGGCTCACTCTCCACTTGCCATGATAGAGGTGATGTCCAGCCTCCACTCTACAGTATTTCCTCCGCCATGACAGAGCTTCCCCTTGAGTCTATAAGAAATACTGTAGACCAGCTGCTCCTGGTGTAACTGCAACAGAAGGGGTCTTCTTGCCTGGTCTTGTCTTGAACGCAGGGCTGGAGTGTCTCCCTCTCAGCCTTGTGGGTACTGGGATACAGGCACCACAGCACCAGCACAGGCATTTTTAATAAAACATAGCATTTGGCAAGTCATGAGTTGGTCCCCCCACCTGTGTCTCTGCTGACACCATACTCCTGACTCTACAACAGCTTTCTTCTCAACTAAGCAACAGAATTCTTACTTGCCAACACACTTCTAGTAAATGTTACCTTTTGTTTAGATTGCACAGAGTTCTTCATAACTCAACCAGAGCTCTCACTTTAGCTTACATTCTGTTAGTATTGGTGGTTTAGTGTTCCTGGACTTTTGACGCTTGAGTGTAGCTACTGCCTAACAAATTAAAAGCCTTGATATCCTGGTGGTCCCTGGTAAAACACAGGGTTAAAAAAGTACCTGCTACCCAGCCTGGCACTGCCCACTCAAGCCCCTTATCTGCCTTCCAGTTCTCTGTGGGCCGTGCTGTGGGCTGGCAGACCCCCGACACAGCATGAATCTGTCTCATCTGCACACGCAGCAGAGCCTGCTGGGACCCGGCAGCCTAGGTTGGCCTTCCCATGTCTTCAATGTCAAGTCCTTTCACTAAGGTCACATCATCAAATTGCTCACACTTTATACTGCCATCTAGAACTGAGGCCCTTTCGCTGTAACAGGTCTGAGCAAACAACAGCACATCAAGGACAGCAAAGCTGCACATATGAACACAGCAAAACGCTGGGCTCCCAGCACGATCGGCAGAGCATTTTCACTTACTTTTCTCATTTAGTTTTTAAACTTCTATTGACAACTTCCGTAAGTACAGATAATAAACCATAATTCCCTCCACGACTTCCATTCCCCCCAAATCCAGCCTACACTGAATTCCTTCTCCCCACTACCCTTCTAGCGTTCATCATTTTTCTTAATGTCAAGGGTAAAATGTTTCTTGACTAGCTTAGAGCAATGAGTAAATTGCAAAACACTTCATAAAACTTGCCAATAAAAACACTAAATTAGGCTGGGCGGGGTGTGCACGTCTTTAATCCCAGCCCTTGAGAGGCAGAGGTAGGAAGATCGAGAGTTTGAGGCTAGCCTAAGACTGAATTCCAGGTCAGCCTGGGCTAGAGAGATACCCTCACTCAAAAAAACAAATTTAAAAACTCCATTAAATTGTAATAAGGTTCATCCTAACAAAAGGTAATTTTGAAAACACTAAATTACTGTCCCAGGAATTGAAATGTTTAGGCTACTCTTCCATCTCAGCGTTGTCCCGGTGCACCAGAGTGAAGTGATGCGGCCACGTGGTGCAGGCCTGCCACTTCCAGAAGAAGGTGTAGCTGTGATGGGGGCTCACCTGTCTCCAATCCTGCTCCCTCCGCTGCAGGCTGCGCGCCACCTCGTTGGCTGCTTGCACTGAAACAGAGGGGGGGGGCTGGGTCAGTGCAGCTCCTGCCGTGAGGCCTGGGCCGCTCTGAGCTCCACAACCACCTACAGGAAGAAAAGGCAAGGCTGGCAGTATATATACACTCAGGATGATTCGGCCAGACCACCTCCAGACAGGTGGTCAAGAACAGCCTCACATTCATATTCCCGCAGCTTCTCAACACCCCTCTCCCCCTTCCTCAGTTTCTTTCACACTGCTTTCTCCTAGGCAGTGTCTCACTGTAGCTCAGGCTGACCTGAAGCTCACTGTGTAGCCCAGACTGGCCTCCAGCTCACGATGAGGTTTCTACCTCAGCTTCCTGGGTGCTGGGATCAAAGGCGTGTGCCACCATGCCTGCTTTCAATACGTGAGTTTTGTATTGAGAAGTTAGTGTCCCATTCCCAAAGTATCTCATTTACGTATGCAAATCAGCCAAAATGGAAAAAAATACTTTTAGCTCTAAGCATTTTGGTTAAGGGATACCCTGTGATTAATTATTGTAGTTATTTGTTGAGTAAATACAGTTGTGCCCAGACCTGTGCAGAGAACTTGACATGCATAATCCTCAGAGCCTCTCTGACAAGCTGTCACTCAGGGAGCTCACACCCAGGATAAGGGCAAGCATTTCAGGCATATCTTTCTGATGCTTAGCACTGGCTCTTACCCGAAACAGTCCATTTTGTCTTTAATTTCACCAGTGAAGCCAATTTTAATTCCTGAGCTATTCATATATATCTTTTAGAAATGTTCTCACTTTGCACAAAAATATTTGATCTGCAAGCTGGACCATCGGCCTTTGGGCATGTCTTCAGGCTGCTCGACCACCTGTGACAGTACGGAGCACCTGCCCATATCAGGATGCTCTGCCGCCTGTCTGCCCACTCCTCAGTGACTGTTAGTCAAATAATAGCACATACCACTGAGGCTGGACACACTCACTCAATGAGATGACACGGCTGTGTCTAAAAAGATGGCATTTAAATCTTTGACATTAATAATAGAAATCACTTCAGAGCAGTTTCTACCTGGGGGAGGCAGCCCATGACTGTAATTCTAGTACTGAGGAGGCTGGGGGTCAAGGTGTCAGCCTGGGCTACAAAGTGAATTCCAGGCCAGCCTTTGCTACTTGGTAAGACTTGCTATTTCAAAATAAAATAAAATAAAACCAAACTCTCAAAACAAAAATAACGAAAAGCAGTCTAAACCCCAACCAAACAAAGCAGTTATGAAGGACTTGCTGAGTTCCATTTCCAGCATTGATGTAATCATTCCGGGTGTGGTTGGGGGGGGCTGTCATCTAAACCTGGGGAGCAGGGACAGGTGGATTTCTGGAGCTTGCTGGCCAGCTAGTCTAGCCTAATTGGTGGTCTCCAGGCCCATGAGCAGTCCTGTCTCAAGAACATAAAAACGTGATACCACCTGAGGTCTCCACATGCATGCACACCAACATACATGTGCACCCAGATAAGTTTAAAATCACGAGTCCAATAATGTTCTGTCACTACTGTTCTATTTACTCTGGCCACAGCCAGTGCCCCTCTTCTTTCCCTAATTAGTTTCACTGTTTTAGAAGCCCAGCTCAGGGCTCACTGACTGCCCTCATACAGCCCTCACAATCACCCCCGGAGGAGTTCCTGGGAGGACACATCCCTTTAGCAGGGGTGTGTGTGCTGCTTTCTCTTACACTTGGATGTCATCTAATTGTCTGACAGTTCTGCCCTCCCAGGGAGGTCACAAGCTGCACATCAGAATGGGCTGGGATTGCTCTCAGGATGCAGGCCTCTCCCTCTCCCTCTGCTCTGGGAATACAGGAAGAGGAGGATCATTTTCATCAGGCCATTCATTCATTTTAGCTATGTCAAAGATAACATCGAAGGACTGAAAATTAGGTTCACAATCACTTTCTTCCTTAAATACAATACAAAACAAAATGGGAGTTGATTACATCTGCCTTCTTTCTGTGGTATGTGAGCATGACATCATCTTTCCTAAGCGGTGATTCTATTGTTTCCTGTTTTTCTTTTCTCTTCCTGACTCTGAACTTGACTTGAAAATCCACTTGCTGTCGTTGGAACCTTTGCTGTTATCGGATTATTCCGAGTGAATCTAAAAGAGCTTCATTTTGTTATTTGTTAGTTTAATGAGGACACCTGACAAGGCCAACTTTTGTTCCTCAACAGGACTGTCTCCATGTTTGGACAGAACATCTTTCCTTAGAAAGTTTACTCTCTGTGAGATAATTCACAATAGAACCATTTACCAACAAAATGGGGAAAAAAAGTTTTTTTTTGACTTCTGAAATTTGGTTTTCTAAAATCTGAGCTGGGGAGATGGCTCAGCAGTTGAATGCTTACAAAGCTGCTGCCCAAAGTGGCGCATGTGTCTGAAGTGCGTGTGCTATAGCAAGAGGCCCTGGTGAACCCAAATTCGTTCATTCATTTGTTCAGTCATTCATTCATTCATTCATTTTCTCTCTCTGCTTGCAAATAAATAAAAAATATTTTTTAAAATTTGCTTTTCTAAAGCTGAAGAAAATCATCCAATATACCCAACATTCATTCTTCACATCTGTGAGTCAGTGAGGAGAGGGCCTGTTTGTGGAAGCTTTCTCTCTCCTCCACCCCACTTACCTGCTACAGCTGGTTCAGTAGGAGGTTCTGTCCCTGTCTGGGTGTGTCAGGAGCTCTCTCTACTGGCTTTTGAAAAAGTCAAAAAACTTACCAAGTATGTTCTTCCATCTCCCCAACTCTCTGTTCTTATAGGGTCTCAGATAGCCCAGGATGACCTCAACTTTACTATGAAACCAAGGAGGACAAGAATTCCTGATCCACCTGCCTCAGCCAGCTTCCTGAGTTCTAGGAATATAGTCATCTACCTACTACCCATGCAGGGCAAACGCTTTTCTCTTAACCAGAAATTATTGAAGGAGATTATCACCCCTCCACAGTTACTGTGCCACACAGCTAACAATGTCATCATCTACCTTACATTAAAAAAAAGAAAAAGAAAAAGGAAAAAAGAAAGCTGGGTGTGGTGGTGCACACCTTCAATCCCAGCACTCGGGAGGCAGAGGTAGGATTGTCATGAGTTCGAGGCTACCCTGAGACTACATAGTGAATTCCAGGTCAGCCTGGACTAGAGTGAGACCCTACTTGGAAAAACCAAAAAAAAAGGAAATGAAAGACAAATCCCACCAGGCTGTGTATGTGCAAGCCTCCACCGCATACAGTGACGATGGCTCTGTATATCACGATGAGTTCAGTGAGCAGATCGTGGACAAGCCGAGAGCTCATGGTAAGGATCTGAGGGGAGGCCGAGTTACTGACATACTTCTGACTTTAAAATCAGTAAAAAAGCTTCTTTAATTTCACATTGTGATTTAATAATAACAAATATCCTTTCATCAACAATCTCTTCACATTAAACTATTTTGCTTAAAGAAGTGAAAAAAGGGATTTGTGAAGGGACCAGTTTTTTTCTATTTTTATTTGTTTGTGTGCGTGTCTCATGTGCTTGTTTATGGGCGCGCCCATGTTCATGTGTGGAGGTCAGGGGACAACCTCAAGGTGTTTCTCCTCTCCTTCTACCTTCCTCTTGCCACTGCGGGTTCTCCTGGCTCTGCTTCCTGTTGCCACAGACACACAGATTTCAGATGCCTCGTCTCCGTGACAAGCTTCCAGTGCACTGAGGAAGAGCAAGCTATGGCTGGCAGGCTTGCAAGCAGGTGCCGTAATCGCTGTGCCATCTCCCCGGCCCTGAAGGGATTGTTTTTGTTTTTGTTTTTTTTATGAAAAGAGCTAAAACCTCCAGTAGTCTTTTTGATAAAGAAACTCATTTCCTATTCCTGGTCATCAACATTTTCTTACAAACTTTTTTTGTAAAGGCAAAACAAAAATCTTAATTTTCTCCTGCTGTAAAATGATGGTTTTAAGCGCTGAGGATACACAATGTTAACATCAATGTCACACACATGAACCTGTGGACACGCAGTGCCTGGTGCCCTCTTCCCAGTGGACTTCTCTCCTCTGCCCCCCCATCCTGAGGCTCCAGAAGATGCGCTGGAGTGTCACCACCTGAGATCAGTAGCAACACAAGAGCAGCCATGGGCTTACGTCTTTGGAGCACCTCCTTCAGGCTGGCCTCCAAGCTTTCTCCGCACTTGGGGAGGGTGTGTTCACTGGTTTCCTGGATCGTGGTCTTCAGATTTTCAAGAACGCGCAGTTCTCGAAGACCGCGCTTTTCCTGTTGAAAGAAAGCAAATGACCAGTGCACGTCAGGGTCCACCCAGGGTTTGCTTGTTATGTTATTACTTATGACTGAAATTCACACGACCTTCTTCTAAGTACTTGACATCGAATGAGGTCAGAACCTGGAGGCAGTTCTTATAAAGTTATGAAATGCTCCAAAAGTTGCAATGTGAGTAATGTTTTCATAGCAATGTTTAAAAAGCTTGCAAGGGAAATATTAAAGTTATAA
This sequence comes from Zapus hudsonius, assembly GCA_004024765.1. Taxonomy (NCBI): domain Eukaryota; kingdom Metazoa; phylum Chordata; class Mammalia; order Rodentia; family Dipodidae; genus Zapus; species Zapus hudsonius. The sequence continues at coordinate 28,438 of PVHP010014738.1, forward strand.
GAAAGTGGCTTATATTGCATTATTTCACAGAAAGAAACCAGATACCCTTGATTTGACCATTCATTTTGTTAAAAATGAGTTTCATTTTGTTATTGCTGATATTTTGCTTCCATTATTACGTGTCCCCCCCCTCTCAGCAGAGATAGATAGGAGACAGACAGAATGGGTGTACCTGAGCTTCCAGATGCTGCACACAAACTCCAGATAGATACACCACTTTGTGCACCAGGCTTTACACGGGTACTGAGGAAATGAACCTGGAACATTAGGCTTTGCAGGCAAGCGCCTTAACTGCTGAGCTGTCTCTCCAGCCCTATATCCTGTATTTCTATGATTCCTTTTTTCCCTCAAAATAACACAGGGTGATAAAAGTAATGACGAACAATGACTTCCCACACAGAAAAGAACAGTAGCCGGGCATGGTGGTGCACACCTTTAAACCCAGCGCTTGGGAGACAAAGGTAGGAGGATCTCCGCGAGTTCGAGGCCACCCTGAGACTATGTAGTGAATTCCAGGTCAGCCTGGGCTAGAGAGCAAGATCCTACCTCAGAAAACAAACCCACAGAGAACAGTGACAGCTGGCGATCTTTCCAAAGGCTTTCAAGGCTGTCCATGGCTGGGGGCTTAGGAACCTGGCCAGTGGAGAGGCTCCTAAACGGTATGAATCTAGACGGAAGTGGTAAATGTAGCTCACTGTGCCCAAACTGCTCGGACCATGGACGGGGTTCACGCTCAATGAGAATGTGGAATCGTGGTAGATGCCAGGCAGAGAGGGCCTGTTTGGTCAGCTTGGATGGAAAGCTGGACATCCAGGCTCACACAGGTTTCTGGGCAATTCATGCTTTGCAAGGCTTGTCAGCTTATGGGGGGAGGGGGAGGGAGGAGGCTCCCAGAGACAGGTCTCTTACAAGCTTCTGCCTGGTTCCCCAACTGTTCCCCAGGCATCTTCCCATTGTTCATTTTGCTTGAAATTCTTCCTGTCATATGCCAAGTCCTCTGAGCTCCAGGGTCCAGGTTGTTCTGAGGACCCATTATATACACTCCAGAAAGTGTGTATGTTATTTAAAAAAAAAAATTTTTTTTTGAGGTAGGATCTGGATTCAGCACAGGCTGACCTGTAATTCACTATGTAGTCTCAGGGTGGTCTCAAACTCATAGTGATCCTCTTACCTCTGCCTCCCTAGTGCTGGGATTAAAGATGTGCGTCACCATGCCTGGTTCAGAAAGTATATTTTAACTACCTTCCCCACTCAAGTGTGGGCTAGACTTAGTGACTTGCTTCAAAGAACAGCACAAGGGAAAGGGAAGTGCTTCACGGGGCTCAAGGCGGGGGACGAGGCGGCTACTTCAGCTCTGGGTTGTCTTCACTGGAGCCCAGAAGCCCAGTCTCATCTTGAGGAAAATGCCAGAGGAACCCAGGCTGGGAGGCACTCTTCAGAACACCTGCCAGTACTTAAGACGGTTATGTCAAGAAAGACAAGGAGAGACTGAGCGGTTGTCTCCGACGGAAGATGAGATAAACATGATAATTAAATGCAAGGTGGTTCCCTGGACTAGATCCCAGAACAGAGGAGACTGTAATGGAAAAATTGGTGAAATCCACAAAAGTATGGTGTTTTATTAACAGCAATGTGTCAATGTTGACTTCTTACTTTTTACAAACATGATACAGTAAGACATTAGTCGTGGGAGAAAAAGGTTGAAGGCATATGGGAAGTCTGTGCTCTCTGTGAATTTTTTCTGTGAATCTGTAATTATTATAAAACAAAAAGTTAATTAAAAAGGGTGGTAAATTTGATTATAAGAAATTAACAAGTTAGTTATGTAACTGGGTTTTGTTTTTGCTTTGAGCAATTTTTATGAAGCAACTGTGGCCAGTTTCTTAATTTTTTTGTCATAATGACAAATGAAGAGCTCACAGGAAAGTTGCATTAGTAATATAATGATGGTCCTCAGGTGCTCACCACCACACTAAAACAACTCTCCACTCAGTGACTCCACTCGACTGCCACCAGCATTTGGAAGTGGTCCTAGCCTGTATATCGTTCTCCTGCAGGCAAGTCAACATAAGCCTCCATACACAGACTCTTCTGAAGCCCGCTTAGTGCTTTGGCACAAGGCAACAATTCTTCAATGGCATTATATACCTAGGGAGCGTTCACATTCTCTCAAATGTCCTACAAATGTTCTTTTCTCCCCACTTGAACTGAAATGTAAACCAGATTCCTATGCTGCAGCTGATTAATCTGCTTGTGGTTTACAGATTCCTCCTCTATCACATTTTTCCTTGGTGATCTGTTGAACTAGTCATGTGTTCTGAAGTTTCCCCATCTATGGTAATGAATGAATCTCCAGAGTCATTCAGCAGACTGTTTGCAATGGCTAGAGGCCCTAGCATGCTCGCTCGTGCGCTCTTTCTCTCTCTCTGCTTGCAAAATAAAATACCTAAAAAATTATTTAATTGGGTGGGGAGTGTGTATGGGTGCACCACTGCCTCTTGCCACTGTAAACACACTCCAGATACACGTGCCACTTCACGCATCTGGCTTTATGTGGGCACTGAGGAATCGAACCTGGGCCAGCAGGCTTTGCAAGCAAGTGCCTTCAACTACTGAGCCATCTTCCCAGCCTGGCTTTTTTTTTTTTTTTTTTTTTACAAACTCAGGTCTTCATGCTTGCGCAAGGTGAGCTCTTTACCCACTGAGCCCATCTTTTTTTGCTAGTTTCTGAAAGGTAGATATGGTCTTCAACTTACATGGGGTGAACTCTTGATAAACCCATATAAGATACAAATGCTCTTCAACTTATAATACTCATATTAGCCTGAAAAGAGTGTTAAGTATTGAGTGCTTGGCCTCTGGCCCATCCCAGCTGAGTGACAAGCACACCGCAGCTTCGGCCTTGCAGTGCACATGACCACAGGGACCAGACCACATGCACTAGCCTGTGCACAGATCCAAGGATGACACTGCTGAATGAGGGCATCTCCACATCTCCAGGAAGTAAGCAGGCCCACGGCAGGTGGAGCCTGGGTCTGGGTTCTCAGGGCCATCCACGTCAGTGCTTTCTATGACGGCCATGCGCAGCCCTCACTCCCGTCACTGACTGCTCCCCACCACTCAGATGCGCTTGCCTCCTTCCATGACCTTCCTTTCCCTCTGGATCTCATCTGAACTGTGGCTGTTGATTTTCATGTGACTATTAAAGAGGCAATCACCGAGGAGAGCAGCCTACTGTGCACACGCCTCCCCATCTCCCCCCCTACACACAGTCATAATATATATATGTATTTCTCTGGCAGAACACAAGCACTGTCACTTCTCTCTCTTTTGCAGTTTAGTCTTAATCCTATAATTATGCACATATTTAATGTTTACAGTTCTCATTAGGAAGGACTTGCTGTGGAACATTTTGGCTGAAATTCATTCCGTTGTAAAATGGGCTCCTCATGAAAAGCTCATTTGGACAGTATCCCCAGAGTCCTTGCGCAACCTTAATAGTGTGTCTGTAGTCCCTAATCTAGGGATCAGATTGGCTAGATAGAAAATTTCTTGTCATTGCCCCTTTGTCTTCTAGCATAACACAGATAAATCTGCTAACAATTGGATTTTCTTCCCTCTACAAAGGACTTATTCATTTAGCCTGGATACCCAAAGGGGTTTTTTTTTCTTATGAAGTCCAATAGTCTCATAGAAAAAGTTTCCATGTTGGTTATCCTGGGTGTGTCTTCTAAGAAAGTCGTCCACCCTTCAGTCTAAGTCTAACAGCCCTTTGGTTTCAGGAAAGTTCCTTGGATTTTACTGTCTGTTCCTCCAGTGTGTGGTCTTTCCTCTGGGGCTGTGGACCTTCTGTACTTACCACACACATGTCCTCCTCTGGAATCCCATCTCTTTAGCCTTGTCTTTTCAATTTTAAGCTGTTTTCACTCTGACTTAAGGACGAGCCATTTGTCCTTTCACTCAAGTTTATCATTCAGTTTTCAATTACTTTGAAAGTAATTTTTACAATCGCTATTTCTGAGTTCTTTCACCTTACCTTTCAATTTCTCCTTTTCTATTTTATCCAATCATTTCAACAGTTTTTAAAATTTATGCTTTCCTCTTTTCTAAAATTTTCTAAGTATTTCATTTATTTGCAAGCAGGAGAGACAGACACAGAGAGAGACAAGGAAAGTGAGAGAAAGAGGAGGCATACGAGGGTCTCTTGCTACTACAAATGAACTCCAGATGCATGCACCACTCTCTCTATGCATCTGACTTTGTGTGAAGACTGGGGAATTGAACCTGGGCTGTCAGGCTTTGTAAGCAGGTGCCTTAACCACTGAGCTCTCTCTCCAGCACCTAGCATCTTCTTATGCACCCTAAACTCATGTTAAATGGGTTATCATTTTGGGGATCACCTTTTCCTTACTTCAATCTGTGAAGGATGTTGCTCTGTTTCAATTGTAAGTGAAATTCTCTTATCTATTACTTTTTAGAAAGATGGGGGATCAGAATAGCCTTTTCTAACTTCAAAGCTGATGAACTCCCTCTTTCTTCCATTTCCTACCTAGTTTCTCCCCAGAGGAAAGCCTGGTCCTAGAAGGTTGTGTGGCTCCATCCTGCACCCATGGACAGCTTCAGGCCCACAGCCTCCCCACGTCCCTCACTCCTGCCGGCCTGCCTGCCGTTCTCCACCTCAGGCCTGACAGGGAGTCCCAGGGTTCTGAGGGTGCTTCCCAGGTGCCTGTCTTCTGTCCCTTCCACTCACAGTCTTCTGGATCCCAGGAGCCTTTCAGTCATCGCTGACTGGTCCACATGCTTTTCCAGAGGTCCTCTGTGACAGGGCTATCATGACACTGTGTGGCTTTGCCGTGTAGGAAGTGAAGGCAGATTGTGCTCATCTCCATGGCCCTGCCAGGCTAGAGGACAGTGCCCAGGCGGCGGCAGACAGGACAACTGCTGCTCTCTCTCTCTCTCTCTCTGCAGCCAGAGACACTCCAGGAAACAACACTCAGCACCACATGAATGAGACATCTCTACCACGTCCTCCAAGGTCCGGGGAACAGAGTGGAAAGGGCACTGTCCTCCAGACATGAACACACAGGTGCACGAGCCTTGCACTGTTCTGAGCCCAGCAACATTTTGACATGGAGGACAGAGGAAGTAGAAAGGAATGAGGCAGAGGAGGGGGCTCGGGGGACTGAGAGTGGGGAAGAACAAAAGAGGCTAAAAGACAGGAATATGATAAAATTTAGTAGGTATTAAAATTTTCATAGAAAATGTTAAAAGTAAAATATTAGCTATTATTAGTTACTATAATGTTTCCACTAAAGACGTAATCTGATGGTATTAGAGAGGAAACAACAGACTGACATATAATTTAAATTTTTCTTTCAATCATAATATTAACCAGTCTGATAATATTTAGAGATCAGTAAGATAGTAAGATAAAAAGATAGTAAGATAGTAAGAAAAAAATCTAATTTGTGTTGTCTTTAAGGAATTTCTCTTGATGGAGTTATCCAACTTATTTTGATTTTCTGAGACAGGGTTTTACTGTGTATCCCCTACTGGCCTTGAACTCATGCAGCCAACCAAGGCTGCCCGTCCTCCCAGGGCAGGATTCTAGGAGTGGGTCCTCAGGCAGGACTTTCCCACATTGGACCTGTTAACACAAGTACCCCTTCTTTCATTTGCCCCAAATATATACATTTCTTTCTCAGCTCAAACATCACTCTATGAAAAGTTCCTGCTGAGCTGCAGAGCGGCCTCTCCAGCTGCCTCCTGTGTCCCCAGTACCTACTGTTTATTTCACCATCCAATTACAGCAGGACAACTCTTGATTTCTAAGTATTTCTTCTTGTACACTTTTATCAGTCTGTCAGGGTAGGCTTTCCTGTGGTGAGGCATTTCTTCAGATCGATTTTTCCGCATCCACTCACATCGTGTTTGAATGGCACCATGGCTCTAAGAGGCTGCTTGCTGCTTCACTTTGCACCACACAGAGGACAGGTGTAGTCACATGGGCTCCAACAGCCACTGGTACGTGTAGGGGCAAGGCCCCAAGAAAATGTAAGTAAAGTTGGAAGAAGCAGCTAAGACTGTAGACAGAGCCACCAACCCAGCGTGAGCAGTCTAAATCTGGACCGTGCAAGAACAGTAAGCCCTCACTAAGGTCTCTGTTACCAGTAACCACACTCATCCCCTCTGACATGCCGAGGGATTCGGTGTCCCTTCAGCAAAGCCCAGAATGATCGATGTTTGCTAAAAACTGCATAAGGAATGTGCACAGCACCATCCACTCTGCAGGCACTTCGGGAAAACCAGCTGGCTAGCATGTCCCTCTGTCCGCAGGAGAAAGAAAGACAGTAGCTGGGAGACCACGTCTCTCCCCAGAACACTGCCACAGCCTTCCAAATCTCTGCTGGCACTTTCCCCAGTCCGAGCACCATCAAGAACACAAGGCAGCACAGTCCAACAGGAACTTGAGAAATGCTGCCACCTTGTGGTACTTTTCCCTCTTTGCAGGTAGAAAAGATGGCTAGAGGCAAACAGTAAGAATTCTAAATAGATACACTATGTGTTAGAGATGCTGGTCAGTTAGTTCTTCAAGTGACCTTCCACCTGATGGCAGTGCTCCTCATCCCTGCCCCACAGGCACTCTGGGCCAAGAACACTGGGACGAGGCACAGCACCCCACTGCCCGGCTTCCTTAGCACAGAAGCGGAAACTGCCAATGCAGCCATGCTTTCAGCCTCCTTCCCTCTATTCCGAGGGCACATGCTGGAGGAAAATATACAGAAAAAAAAGAAGTTGATGCCAACGCACAGGGAAATTTCTGTGGGACTCTAAGCCCCTGGGATCCCCCAGGGTGGGGGTGGCTCAGCAGTTAAAGACGCTGCTTGCAAAGCCTGTTGGCTTGAGGTCGGTCAATTCCCAAGCACTCACTTAAAGCCAGAGGCACAATGTGGCACATACATCTGGAGTTTGTTTGCAGTGGCAGGAGGCCCTGGTGCACTCTCTCTCCTTGCAAGCAAATAAATTTATTTTATTATACTTAGTTTACGTAATTAATGCTTGAAATTCATAATGCTTATTAATCTCAACTTATATTTGTTATTTTATATATTATATTTTATACTTATTTTAATATAAAATATTAACTCACACAGTAAAAGGTTTATTTTGACCCACTGAGAGTAGGAGAATGCTTGCCTAGAAAGTACAGGATCCTACACTCGAAAAGCCCCAGAGTGCACCTTGCTTGAACATAGAATCCCAACTTACACAGAACCACAAAATTGGCTGTGGAAAACCATTTACCATCTACCCAGCAATAGCTCAGAAGTTACTGTTTGATCACAATGAAATAATCATGCCTGATCAAACCAGAACAATGTGAAACAGAACTGCACATCGGAAATGTCTCAGGTAAGGGGAAGAGCAGCAGGTGGCTACACAGGTAGAGGCAGGTCAAGAAGAGAGGGAAGTGACTGCACAGGTAGGCAGGTCACAGAGCGACACTTGGACTTCTGCCTGTAGCCAGAACATCAACTGGTTCTAAAGAGTCAAATCCGATTAGGTCACTGGGCAGCAGAGTGTTTGATAAAACAGAAGCCGGGCATGATGGCGCAGGCCTTTAATATCAGCACTCGGGAGGCAGAGAGGTAGGAGGATCACTGTGAGTTCGAGGCCACCCTGAGACTACATGGTGAATTCCAGGTCAGCCTGGACTAGAGCGAGACCCTACCTCGAAAAACCAAATTACAAAAAAGCAGGTAGAGCAATCAGAGGGGAATTCTTGGGTGAGGTCATATTTAGAAGTCTTGGGGGAGGGGATCAACAGAATGGCTCTCAAGTCTGAGTGAGAAAAACCCAGGAAGATTTAAGAGCCACACAGATCCCCCCCAAAAGACAGAGGCCCAAACTACCCCACGGTGAATTCCAATAACCTTACTGAGGAGGGCCCACGGGAAAATGGGGCCCAGGGGAGAGGGGTTAGACCACAACCTATGTAAAAAAAATTAATAATTAAAAACACACACACACACACACAAAAACACGCAATAAGTTGTAGCCCTATCATTCCCGGAAATGTCCGTTTTACTGTATCTCATTTCCTAGATTAAACCTGCAACCCAAAGACATTCCCTACCTCGAGGCACTAGAACTTGGACCAAGCTTCCTGCTGCCTGGTCTTCACTCACCCATTAAAATAAGCATTCCATGTCCTCATAATTTTCACATTGTATATTTTAATAGCACATAAAGTGAAATCAGATTTAAACCTATGTATCAGAACATGAACAAGTAAGGCGGTGTTTTGTAAAATGAGTTTTAGATACTCACCTCAAATTCCTTCACAAAATAACGAGTTTCACCTTGAATAACTGGTCTGTGATCTAAAAGCCTTGAATGAATTTCTCCAAGATCTATAAAAACAAAATGAAACAGGTCAATCCACACTTTCTGCCCTGGGCTGCGCTCCTCCTTCCCCACGAACAGATGAAGGGAGGTTGGAACCCGGTTCAGATCAAGGACTGGGGGAGTCTCACCAGTGGCAAGGCAGAGGCCAGGAGCGTGGGTATCCTCCTCTATGCCCACCGCCTTGTTTCCTTGAGATGGGCTCTCTCACTGAGCCTGGACCTGACACTCTTGTCAGACTGGCTGGCCAGCAGGCTCCAGGGATTCTCTGGTCCCCACTGCCCACAGGAATGGGGGCACAGGCAGGAGTGAGCTCAGGCCCTCGTGCCTGTGCAGCAAGCTCCTACCCACGGAGCCATCTCTCCTACCTCCACCTCCTGACGGCTGGGATTACGGGCAGGCACCACCACACCTAGTAGCCCAGGACACTGTGCATGCCAGGCAAGCATTTTATGAACTGCACTACATCCTCAGCCCCAGTAGGACTGTTTTTGCATGTTTTCTACATGTATGTGCACATGTGTGTACAGGCCAGAGGTCAATGCCTTCCTCAGTCCTCTCTGCTAGAACTAGGCTAGCCAGCCCGTTCCAGGGATCCTCCTGCCTCCACCTCCCAGCACCGGGACCACAGGCTCCCACCGCCACAGTTTTTGTGTGGGCCCCGGGGCCCTGCGTGGCAAGCACCTTACCCACCGAGCCATCTCCCCAGCTCCACAGAACTACTTTTGAGAACAGTTGGGTAATTTCTCCATAGCTAATAGAACTAAAGGCACATATACCTTTCATGTAACAATTTCAAGCCTTGACATAAAACCTAGAAAAAAAATCTTCAAGGCATCTGTGAATGTGGACTATGAACTGAGCAAAACGATGCAGGGAGACACCGGTCACCATGGACGATAAATACGATTCAGAGAAGGGCAAGCTGCAGACACATCAAAGCCAGCTGCGTAAACCACAGACACGCGGAAGCAGATCCTCCAGAACTCACAGCACTAAAGCACAAAGACAGGCGAGGACGACCACCACATTCAGAAGAGGGGACATCAGAGGAAGGAGGACATGGAGGGCAACCAGAGCCAGCACTCTACAGCTCAGTGGTCACAATCAACCTTTCTCCTGCACAAGTTAGTCGCCATACAGATGTTACTCTTCCTCACGCTTCTCTAATCCACCCCTGCTCGGCTCTCTGGGGCTCAGCAGATACCACACTCCACAATGTTTTAACTACATTCTACAGTGCTGCCAAGAGTACTGAAAGATGGGGTTGCTGACCTGCTGCTCCTGAAGGGAACATACCATTACCCATAAGCCTTTGCTTATACATCTCTGTCAGGTGATGTGACCAGCAGCCTGGTCAGCGCTGAAGAGCTTCCTTGCACAGAACTCTTCCCCTGCCTGCATGTCACCGTGCAGACAGTGTTAAGAGTTCTGAGTGTCCCCTGCCCGCTTCACAGTTTTCACCCAGCCAGCAGGGGGGTGGGGGGGAAAGAGGACTCTGGTAAGCTATCTGACCAAAGCAAGCTGAGGGTTTACTTGGCTCACAGGGAGAGGGCAGTCCATCATGGTGGGGAAGGGATGGCAGCAGGTCACACTGTCCAGTCAGGGCAGAGAGGTGAGGGCTGGTACAGAAGACTAAGACTCAGCTTAAAAGGACTTCATTTCAGACACACGCTACCACATGGATCCACACAGAGGGCATCAAAAGACAGAGCAGCCAGTCTCCAAG
>PVHP010014739.1:0-38641 GCA_004024765.1 Zapus hudsonius
GAAAAACTTGGATCACTCAGATTATCAACCATGGACTCCAGTACTGAATAAAGTAAACTGCTTTAACCATTCCTCTGTGTGATGTCCTACAAAACATGGCCAGGAAACGACACAGGGGTTGCCCGAGGTCTTCTGCTCTACTTCTTTTTTGTTTTTGATCTGTACACTGGAAAATCAACCTATCAATCAGAATATGGCTGACATGCCCCATTCCACAAAAAGGAAATTTCATACTGATCATGAAATGCAGACAAAAAGGAAGATATTTTCAAGAAGTGTTAACACCCAGGTTTAGTACAAGTAGGATTTTAAGCACCCTCTCGGTTACTCAGACATTTCCTCCTTAAGTGAAAGTGACTACAGAAAAGGTCCTTTGATTAAGAGAAGGGCACTCCACGTCAAGCCTCAGCCCTGTCTCTCGGAGGCTGTGTGCATTTTGGACACATTCCCTCTCTGGGTCTTAGAGTCCTTGTTACCAAGTGGGCAAGGTGACTTCACTGCTTCCTCCCAGTCGATGGAGGCTTATCTGCTACTTATTTCTCTCCCCCCCTTTTCTCTCGTAAGTTACCCCCTTTCTTGGCATCAGCAACCACTTAAAGAATGGGGTCTTGTTTGCTAAGGAAGGGCACAGCGGAGGTGGATGGTTTAATGACCATCTTCTCTCCTGGGAGTCCTGTTGGCAGAGGGAAGTACTCAGGACTGTCATAAATAGGCAGGGAGTCTGAGCTGCGATTGATGTGGTCCATTTGGACAAGCATGGCAGCTGGGAAGAACGCTCATTGGCAGATGTCCCCAGCCTGGTTCCTCTAACGGTTTGCTCAGGAGTCCCTAAGTGGAGAGTTTCCTGCCACGTGATAGAAGCAAAGAACAGTCTCTAGATAATAATACAGAGAGAACCTTCCAGAGTTTAACAGAATACTCATAAGGATTCTTTTCTTTTTCCCTTCTCTGCCAGAACACTGAGGATTGAACTAACTGCAGCTGGCATCATTAAGACCTTCTTGAATTGGCATGCTTTGTAATAAGTTGAATATTTAACTTGTTCTTTTTTTGTTAAGTCTAAACAATTGCGTTAAAAACGATGTTCACACTAGAACAACAGACGTAAGCGAATTATCTGTATCTCTCTGGTCAGCAGCATCAAATGTTGAAAGGAAGAACAGCAGAGGGAGGAAGAATGTGGGGGAAGAGCTGAGACAATACTCTGCTGACCTCAAGATCTGGCTGACCCAACCCTTAATTTCCCCAGGAGGCAAGTCATTAAAGATTGTTGGCTTAGCTCAAGACGCAGTTGGAAGCTTTTGGGCCCACAGCTACGTATGCCTCACTTGTGACATCTTCCTCCCCTCAAATCCTGAATCCTTCAGCAAGAGCTCTTCTCTCTCGCTGGCCCTTTTGTCCACTGAACTAGAGGTTGTCCATCAACTTCTAGCTAGTCAACTTCTTGCAAGTGGGGTCTGGTACCTCCCAGCTACTCCCAGTCTTCACTGGAGCCTACCCCAGCACCCCAGCCCAGCCCACCATCAGTACCAGCAGGCAGGTCAGGAGAGTCAATGTTCTGAGAATACACCTCATCTCCTGTTCTTCCCTTCTCCCCTAACTTGATTTCAGTGGCAATGGAGGGGAGAGAGAGAGAGAGAGAGAGAGAGAGAGAGAGAGAGAGAGAGAGAGAGGCCCATCCCAGCTCATGGGGGAAATACTAGGACGAAGAGCTCAGCTTCTGCCACTGGAATTTGAGGGCGCACATGAATTAGAGTCTAGCTTGCTGTTGCTTGTTTAAAAAGAAAACAACTTTCTTGAGTAAAATTGACTTGCTACACACGTTTAAAGGGTGTGGCTTTATAATTACTGACATTTGTATACATTCATGAAACCATCCCCTCAGCAAAGATCGTGAAGAGCTCCGTTGCTCCTCAGTTTTGTTTGGAATTTTGCCTATGACTCATCTGTCCATCTTCCCCAGCAAACACTGATATGATTTCTGTTTTTATAGATTACTTCACACTTTCTGGGGTTTTTCTATGCATATAAGTCTTCTTTTCTTGTCTGACTTCTTTCATTCAGCACACACATCAAGAGTTTCAGTCATATCGCTGCTGTGTGTGTCACAAATTCATTCTGGTTTGCTCTTGAGTAGGATTCCATGGCATGCATGTGTATATCATGACCGACTCATCCATTCACCTACTGGTGGAACTTTGTGTCATTTCCGATGTGGGGTAATTACGAATAAAGCTGCGTGTGATCTTGTATGAGAATATTTGTTCGTACATCCTCAGTGGAATAGTTACATCATATGGAAACTATTTTAAAGAAATTATCAAACTAGTTTTTCAAGTGGTTCTACCATTTCATATTTCCTTTCAGCAGTAAATCAGTTCAGTTTTGCTAGCGCTTGGCATGATGATTTTTTAAAAAAATTGTAGCCACTTTAATAGATATGCCATATATTTCTTTCATATCTTTATGTGTATGTTTACCATCCACAGATATTTTTAGCAGAATATCTATTCAAATGTTCGGCTCATTTTTAATCTAGTTGCTTATTGTATTGAGTTTGAATGTTCTTTATAGAGTGTGGCTACAAGTCTTTTATTAAATTTATTTTCACCCAGTACATAGGTTATCTTTTCCTTCCTTGAAACTTGAAGTGTATGGTTTTAAGTTTTGATGAGATGTAGTTGGTCAAGAGTTTGTGTGTGTGTGTGTGTGTGTGTGTGTGTGGTTTGTACTTTCATGTTCACCCTAATAATTTTCACATACCTTAAATCAAAAAGAATTTCTTGTATGTCTTTTTCTAAAAGGTGTTAGAATTTTACGATTTTCAATTAGCCCAGGACCCATTTTGGGCTAATTATTTAACATGTGATATGAGTTATGAATTGACCCCTCCCTTACTTTTGTGGTATTGGAATTGAACCCAGAATTTCACATATGCTAGGTAAATGTTCTACCACTGAGCCATGCCCCTGGTGCTTTCTACTTTTTAAAATTTTGAGTCAACTTTTCACTAAGATACAGGACAGGCATTGAACTCACTCTGTAGCCTGACTCCAAGGCCTTGAACTTGCAATCCTTCTGCCTCAACCTTCATAACTGGGTTTATAGACCTGAGCCACCAGGCTTGATTTTTTTTCTTCTTTTTTGCTCATGTATATTTGATTGTTCTAACAATATGTCTTGGAGAGCCTGTCGTCTCTCTCCTGGACCGCCTTTACTTCTTTATCAAAATCAGCTGTTCATGTGTGTGTGGACTGATTTCAGAGCTCTGGGTCCTTTCCACTTACTCTTTTTGTCTATTTTGATTCCATGCCATACTTTTGGTTAATGTGACTTTATGAAATTTAATTGAAGTCAGGTAGGGCTAACCCATTCTATTCTTTTTCAATGTCCTTTAATATTGTCATGTGAATTTGAGAATCATCTTTTTCCTTCATGCAAAGCCTGATGGGATTTGGATTGGGATTCCATGAATCTGGAGATGAATTTGGGAAGAACGGACATATGAGTCATGGTGAGTCTTCTGACCCACACACAGGGAATATCTCCTTTTATTCAGATCTTTGCCTTCTCTTTGCACAGGCCTTTCATATCCTTTGTCAGATTTTCCCTAACTTGTTCAATTTTTTTTGGGGGGGTGGGGCGAATACTACTATACGTATATTTGAAATTATTTCTGGTAATTTGTTGCTAGTAGATGGAAATATAGTTGACTTTGTGTATTCACCTTCTATCTGCAGTCTTTCTCAACTTTCTTATTAGCTCTAGCTGTTGTTTTGCAAGTCTCGATGCTTTCCACATAGACAATCACAATGTTGAGTAATAAGAAGAGTTTCAATTGTTCCTTTTCAAGCTGGGTTCCATTTGTTCTTCTATTTTCTGGTGGCCCTGTTTAACATCCAGAATACTGTTGGGTAAAAAAGTGTTGAGTATAGTCACCCTTGCCCTTTCTTCCTGACAGCAAATGCTAGCTATGGGAATTTCCCGTGTATGCCTTTTCCAAATGGAGAAACTTCTCTTTTATTCCTAGCTTATTGAATTTTATTCTCTTCTATTCCTGGGTTATTTTATCTGGAGTGATTGGATTTTATAAGGATGTCAGATTTGTCAAATGTGATTTTGGCATCCACGGAGTCAGTCATGTGCTTTTGGCTCTTTGGCTTGTTACTATGGGGCATCGTATTGATTTAGAAACTTAATTGTGAGAAAAATCACATGAGACGATTTTTCTTTCTGAACAATCTTTAAGTGGACAGTTCATTAGTGGCAAGTATGCTTACATTGCTGTGCAACCGATCTCCTGCACTTGCAATGACTTTTCAATGTTAAACTCACTCTGCATTCTTTGGAAAAACTCCACCTGGTCCTGATGTATTATTGTCTTTTTAATGTATTGGATTTGATTTGCTAGGATTTAATATGGGTTTGATTTACTAAAACTCTAATTTTGCATCTGTTTTTGAAAGACACGTTTGTAGTTTTCTGGTAATGTCATTATCTCATTTCAGTATCAGGGAAATAAGTGCTGGCATCGGTCAATGAGCTGGGAAGCATTTCTCCTTCAATCTGAGGAAGGGTTTGTATACGAGCAGTGTTAGTTCTTTAATGTGTGATAGGACCCAGCAGCGAAGAAACTAATTTTCTTTGTGGAAAAGTTTTTAAACTGTACAATTTATTTCAACAATCTATAAAAATGTTAATGTTATCCTTTTTTTGGTTGCACCTTGGTAGTTTTATGTCTTAAAAGGAATTGATCCATTTTATGTAATATAGTTATAACCTGGCTCATAATATTCTATTATTTTTTATTATTTGGGAAATCTATGGAGATTTCACTTGTCTCATTCCAAATTCCAAACTTTGTAATGTGCATCTTCATTTTTTCTTCCTGATCAATCCACCTGGAGATTGATCAATAATTTTAATCTTAAGAAATCTGCTCTTGGTTTTAATGGATTTTTTTCTATTTTTGTATTAATTTTTTACTTTATTAATTTATACATTGAAAATTTCTTGTTTTCTTCTTATGTTTAATTTTCCAGTTTTTATTTAGCTTTTTTTATGGACAATTTTCAAACACGTACATAATGTATTTTGATCAAAACATTCTGTTACCTTCTGTTGTCTCTCTACCCTTGTCCCCTCTCCTCTGAACCCATGTTTCTTTCTGGGATAGTTCCTCTTCTGTTTTGATATCTTTTTTTGTCTTTTCTTTATCATCCACGTCAAAATATTGATAGGCCCAATATTGTGCAGGTCTGATGCAGGCGGTGACAGCTGTTGAGGGGTCATGAATGCAATGAGCACTTCATGATTAGAAGACAGCATTACAAAGAACTCCTCCCCATCCTATGCTCTTATATGCTTTCCACTTCCTCTTCCATAATGTTCCCTGAGCCTTGGAAGGCACGGAAGAGATGTTGTCTGTAGTGCTGGGCACTCTGTTATAGTTTTGAGTTTCAGTAGACTGCCATCTGCAAAAAGAAGCATCATTGTCTAACAGTGAGAAGAAATTTAACTATTTAGTGGGCAAATTGATGGGTACAACATGTCCTTTTAGCAAAGCACCAATAGTAGCTGTTCACTAAGGTAAGGACCCATGACCTTCCCAGCCACAGGCTTTTGACTAGGGTTTCAGTACCAGGCATGAATTCCTTCTCACAGAGGGAATATAATCAAAGAGCAGTTGGTTACCCCTGTAATAGTTAGGCTGCTACTATTACACCAGTGGGCACATCTTGTTTTTTTTTTTTTTTTTTTTTTTTTTTTGTCCATAATGAGTTACATTATTTAATGGGCAAACAATGAGCTGTTATCCTCAGTTCCCCAATGCCCCTCTTCCCCATCCGCAATCAGCTGGATATCCTCCTCCGTGGGCAGTCTGGATCAGTCCTTGGGGCAAGGGACCATGGATAGCCTAGGAGTCAACCCGGTTCCTCCGGCCCTAGTGGGTTGTTACTGAGGGGGGCTGTGTCTCCGGATATTCTCCCCCACCAAGGCTCTCACAATCTTTCTGCCCCCTCCAGGAGTACAGAGACCCCTAAGTCCTCAACAATAGAACAGCCTTAATACTCACATCTTGTTTTGAGGGCCTTAGACTCCCCTGACCAACAACTCATTTGGAGGTATCCCACCCTCAACACTGGGGTTTTCCTGTAGCAAAGCATGGCTTCTGAGAACAGTGTTTTCCACCCGTCAAAGAAGATACTTCTGCCCAGATTCATTCATTCATTCACTCATTCATTCTCTCTCTTTAAAAATTATATCTTTTATTTACTTAACAAAAATATTTCCCTGTGGTGTTTTCAGTCTTTAGTTTGGGTTTGCATTTTCCCACCCCTTTCTCTCCTCTATCTTCCTTCCCCTGGACTCACAGTATTCCACCTCTCTACTTACATATTCATTAATCCTCCCCTGCTCCCCACAAGCCCTCCCTTCAAGCCCTCATTCATGGGTTCTTTCTGGCTCCCTGGCCTCTACTGACTCCTGCTTCAACTTACATACGTATCTGGAAACTAGATCTTGAATTTAAAATATAAATACGACCGAGAACATGCAGGGTTTGTATTTTGAGCCCGAGTTACTTTGCTCAGCTTAATGTTTTATAGATCCATTCGTCTATTTTCTTGCAAATTTCACAATTTCCTTTTTTTCTTTACAGCTAGCTGAATAAATTTTCATTGTGCTTATACACCACATCTTCATTATTCATTTGCCAGTTGATGGGCATCTAGGTTGATTCTATTTCCTAGTCATTGTGAATGGAGCAACAATAAACATGGATTATCCAATACACTTATAGTAAAGTATAGGGTCCTTAGGGGTATATAATCTGGGATGGTATAAGTAGATCATATGGTAGATCTATTTTTAGCTTAATATATGTATATACATATATTATTTTTAGCTTTTTGAGAATCATTCATTACACTGACCAACAGTGAATAAAGATACCTGTTTTTCTCCACATTGTCTCCAGCATTTGTTATCATTTTATTTTAGTTAATTAATTAATTTATTTATTTATGATAGCCATTCTGACTAGGGCGAAATGGAATCTCAAAGTAGTGTCAACTGGCATGTCCCCAATGGCTAAATATGTTGAGCACCTTTAAAAACATTTATTGGCTATTTGTATTTCTTCTTTTGAGAATTCTCTGTTCAGATCCATAGTACATTCTTTGGGTTGTTTTATTTTTTATTTTTTTTCGAGTTATTTGTATATTCTAGACATGAATCCACTGTCAGATGTACAAATGGAAAAAGATTTTTCTCATATTCTATAAGCTGCCTCTTGACTTGGTTAATGGTTTGCTTAGCTGTACCATAGCTTTTACTTTCTCAGTGTTTGTTATGGTCGACTGCTGATTGATTGCTGTGTTTTCTGAACTACTGGGGTCCCTTCCTACACCAATGTCTTAAAGTAATCTCTCTAATTTTTCCTCTTAGTTTCAGAGTTTCAGGGCTTACATCTACTGATGAAACTTGCCATGGAGCCTTTTATTTGACATTTTGTACTTTTCATTTCTAGGCTCATTTCATTTTTTTTTTTAAAAAAAGGATTTCTGTCTCTTTACTGAGTCCCATTTTCATATCCAGGGTTGACTTCCTAATTTCACTTAGCTATGTTCTCTTGAAATTTACTTAGGCATTTATTTGTGTCCTGTTTATATTTATTCAGAATTTCATTCAGGCATTTGCCTGTGTCATTGTTAATTCTTTGTACAAATTTATAATCATCCTTTTGAGTTATTTGCCTGAAGATTTATCCAAGATGCTCTCAGATGGGTCCTCTACCATGGGATTGGTACTTCTTCAGGGAGGCATATTGGCTTTTGTTTTTTGCATTGAGATTTATCTACCTGGTCAGGCCTTCTGGTGCACTTGTGTCCATTGAGCATTTGGGATGGTGCTCAGTGGTTCTTTGTCTTCTCCTGTCTTTTCTCTGCTTGTGGTGCTTGGAGTCCAGCCTTGGGGATACTTGGTGCTCCTTTGTGGATGTGGTAGCTTTCTCACGATGGTGGCACAGTGCTCTAATTCAGATGGGACCCCACTGCCTGGGCCAAGGAAGAGAGAAAGGCTCAGCTCCAGTGGCACATGTCCTAGTCGGCTGTCTAAGGTGGCTCTCAGGGGAAGGTGTGCTCAAATGGAGGCCGCACAAGTTCCCCAGCCCCGATGCCAGAAGGGAGAACAAGGGAGCTCTATGCTGGTACTTATGTGGGGCAGGTTTCCCCTGGTCCAATATCAGAAATCCCCTAATTTTCCATTTTTATGTCATGTCTTCAAATTAAGTACACTTTTCCTATATCATGTTTAAAGTACTCTTAATTCTATCCAGTTTTTTTAATCTAAAAAATGTACTTTTCATCTCTAAGTTCTATTTGAGTCTTTTTGATATCCCCATGTTTCTGCTTTACTTTTGAACATAAAGAATACTGTTATGACAATTATTTTGACATTTTAGCTGCTAAATTTAAGTCTGCCCCACTTCTTGAAATGTTTTGATTGATTACTCTTCTTGTTTCTTTGCTTCTTTACATGCCTGGTAATCTTTGATGAGATGCCAGAAAATTGTGACTTTCACCTTGTTGTGTGGTAGATTATTTATATTCCTATAAATCTTCTTGGAATTTGTTCTGGGATGTATTAAGCTACTTAGAGATAGTTTGATCTTTTGGATCTTGCTTTCAATGATTAGTTTGGTATATCTGAGTCATCTCTGGGGAATTATCCCCCACTACTGAAAAAGACTTTTGAGTATTCTACCAATGCCTATGAATTATGTTTCTTTTGGCTGGAAAGAAGATATGATACTCCTAGTCTGTGTGAACATCAGACAATGTTCTCTAATCTTCTCAGACACGTTTTCCCATTCTTCAGTATCTCCTCACACACACGTGTTAGGCACCACTTGAATGGAGGGGAGTCCTCGGTTGCCCTTTCTCTGTGTATCTCTTTCCTTGTGTGTCCCTGGTCCCACTTCATCTCCCTAACACTTGCTTGCTCTCCCCAACTCATGGAGCCTGCAGGTACCACTCAAATGTTCTGCCATTAGCCTAGCTTGAAGACACTGAAGGTGTTGAGTCGGAGCAATTCTAGGGCTTACTCTGCTGCTTACCTGTCGAGGATCATGTCCTTTGTTTTCTGCTGTCTAGTGTCCAAAAAAACTGTTGCTTCTGGCAGTTTGTGTATTTATGCTTTGTTTCTGGTAGGAGGGCAAATCCTTCCCTGTAAATGTCATCTTGGGCAAGTGAAAATCTCTTGATATCATTTGGTCCCCCAAATTGCTATGGTCTAAGAGCTTGGTAGATCAACCTACTTCTGAGCGGAGAACAGGCATTTCAACAAAGTGTTCCAGTGAAGAAGAAATGTTCCTCTCTGCCCACCTCACCAACTTCCCTTTAAGTCTTTGAGGAATATAGAAAAAGATCTTTATTTTTCTCTGTCAGGGCTCCATGATGAGGAGAGAACAGAAGTGGGAGGGGAAGTAGCATCTCTGATTACTCTGGACCACATAACGTGACATCTAGCCAAACAGGAAGTCAGGGATACAGACTGCGTCAGGACAAAGTAAGACATGACTACTTCTCCATGTGGCTTCCTCAGTACCCAAGGGGACTGACATCAAGATGAGCACCTGCCTCCTCCATATATCATGTTATGTCATAGGAGACCAACATGGAGAAGCCACCAGCAAGGCTGCAGATAGATCCCAGCAGCGAGAATACTGGAGCTCTTCTCACCACCAACAAGCAGCCTCTTGTTTGAGGTGATCTCTGCTGCCCCTCCTACTTTCTTTCTTAACTCAGCTTGAAAGTTTAGAAAAGAAAGAAAAGTGAAATATAAGACCCTACCCCCTTCTCATTCTCTAAATTTGAATTTTTGAGTTACTAGTCTGGCAAAACCCTGAAGGGAGGAGAGGAAATGCTAGTGAAATTAGATCTGAGAGTGGAGTTGTGAACTTTACTGGACTGGAGTCTTGGTAACTGATATTGATAGGAAATCCATGAGCTCTGACTGGGAATATGAGGAGATGAGACTCCGAGATTATACAGATCATGTTTAACTGCAATGGCTGGAGAAAATAAATTGGACTATTTATCCAATACCCTGATGAACCAAGGCTTCTTGATAAGCTGGTTATGTCTGATCTGCTAACAACAGTTGCTGGATCAACAGAGCGTTAGTATAGACGGTGTCCCTAATGATTCCTGGCACATGGTCTTCTCTAGCCAAGGATTAGTGCTATTATCTACCCTTCATTATCATGACTGAGAAAAGCCTAAATAAACCCAAATATATGAGTTTCTTTCCTCCTTCACATCCTTATTGAGCTTGGGAGCAGTTGGCTTCTTGTTGCTGGGACAAAGCAAGCACTCAGCCAGATGTGACTCTGGGAGGAAAGGGTTGATTTCAGGCTTACAGTTTCAAGGGGGGAGTTTCCTCGTGGCAGAGACAGTGTGGCACAGGCAGGAAGCTGTCACATACCTGGGTGGATGTAGTGTAAGTACTGGGCTCGGAGCTGAGCTAATACGCCTTAAGGTCTGCCTGCCCCTCCCTCCCCCGGGGTGCATCTCCTCCAGCAAGACTTTACCTCCCAAACTGCCACCAGCTGGGGACTAAGAATTAAAAGCACATGGGTTTTTTATTGGTATAGGTTTTTAATAGGGCATAGTTCATATTCAAGCCATCACACCCTTTCTTCTTTATTCTGTGTTTACTGACATCCCAACAACTGTATCTTTGCAGAGGAAATAACCACTTTGTCCATTCAAAAGAAAAACAAAGGGAAAAATCTTCCTTGAGGGAACCCACACTTGACAGGATTTTATAAGCATACTTCTTCTGTACCCATTGTCGGAGGGTGAGAATTTAACCTCGGCTCAGTTTGAGAGTTGGGTATCCCATGAGGAACCCAGGGTGCTCTCAGGGAGCTGTGTAAGCACACAGGTCTGTGCAGTACTTTGTGTACCAGGCGGCTGGTCTGCTTCGGAAGTGAGAGGAAGCTGAGCAACCTGTGTACCAGTGGCTCTGAGCCCAGGCCCGCTGGAGGAGTTAGGACGCTGGTGCAGGAGCTCTGCCCTAAGATCCTGATGCTGAGGGTTTGGTATGGGACCCAGACATGATACCATTTCGTTATGACTCTGCTTGTTTTAGGTATCCGGGTTAAAAGGATCCCGGCTGTAGAGTATTCCAGAGAGCAGAAGCCAGCCTCAAGTATGAAGTGTAGACTACAGCCCAGATATCACTCTGGGCTCCTGGAATTAGAAGGGATCTCTCAGTATGTCACAGCTTCCAGATCATTCCCAAACTGTGCAGCATGGTTTTGTTTGAATCAGGATTAACCCCCGGGGGGTCTCCAGAGACCATGCTTTAATTCCTCTGTAATGTGGCCTCCTCTTGTCCCACACCTCCTCCCTCTCTCCCACTCTGGTACACCCCCACGCCCACATTTCTGTCTGTTTATAGTACTTGGACAAATCAAAACTTCTCTGAGCTCCAGTTTCTCCTCTGCAATGTCAAGAGAAAACCAGAGCTAGTCAAAAATCAAAATAGTGAAGACAAGTCTTCTTGCAGAGCGGAAGAGAGGCTCTAGTCTAGAATGTCACTGATCTGAATGCACCAGGGAGATGCAGAACCAAGCTGCAGGGGAAACACTGTGAGGATGCACAGTGTGTGTGTGTGTGTGTGTGTGTGTGTGTGTGTGTGTGTGTGTGTGTGTGTGTGTTTGGGGGGTGGGATTCTTGTTGGACCAACCTACCAGAATTCTTTGGAAGGCAAACCCAGGATGATTTATATACAAACTTGTGTTGAGAAAAAAAAATATCAGATATTGGTAATGCAGAGGATTCTTATTAAACTGCCTTGGAAGCATTTTGTGCTAATGAGATTTTACAAAGAAGATGGGCCTAGAGAAGGTGTGAAAGTTGACGGAAGTTTGACCAAGCAGAAAACCTTCATCAGCGAGGCAGGGAGATCTCAAGAGAACAGGTGCAGCTCTTGTGTGTCATGGTGGCAAGTGAGAGCTTCTTGAGGTTTAGACTTTGCATGTGTGATGCATGTGCATGTGGGCATATGTGTGTGGTGGCCAGAAGACAACCTTAGGTGTTAGCCGTGGGGGGAAAAAAGCCTCTCTCATCGTCCTGGAGGTCATCAATTATGCTGCTGGCTGGCCCAGTAAGCTCCAAGAATCCCCTCTCTCTGCCTCTCAAGTTCTAGAAGATTCCCTACATGGATGCTGGGTATGCAACTCATGTCCTGAAGCTAAGTGAGGACTTTATCCACTAAACTATTTCCTCGGCCACATGTCCTTTGCACTTTTAAGTCCGACCCTACTTTTGCAGAGGCTGAAGATCTCAGAAAAATCTTATAGCTTAATCTTTTATAGAAGGATAAAGTGGGTCCGGGAGGCATTTTGACATGTTGACATATTTCCATAGGAAGTAACTGGGACAGGAGCAAGGTCCAGGTGAATAACGACCAGCTCCCCTCTTTTCTGCATCAGTTACACAGAGTGTGAGCCTCTCCTATGAAGCTTCTTAATGGTAACATTCTAAATATTCCCAGTGGCTAGCTGGCTCTGTCTCCTCTTCCTTGTTTCCTTGCATCAATATTTGGTAGAACCTGACTTATTTCGGACCCTATGTTATGCATTATGTTTCCATTAGAGAATCTTAATCTATACTGCTTGGTGATGTTCTCCTTATTAATATTTATGCATGTATTTGGTAATAATATAAACCCTTTAGAGGGACTGAACCTGCAGGGAATTCAAGAAGTGACATGATCCACAGTACCTTCAGGAAGTTGGCGGAATTTGGGCAGGAGGATGAGGACAGCCTGAACACGCACATTTGTGTTTATGTGACCACACGCACAGTGTGGTGGATTATCAACACCTAGGAGGTGGCGCAGTGAGGTCAGTACTGCCGTGTGCACTAGAGTGGATACAGGGCTGGGAAGCTTTGAGTTGCTGCTTCTAGTTTTGTTTCCTCTTCCTTGACTAGACTTTCTCTATGGAGTCCCACGACCAGCATCATTTTTTTTTTTTTAGATCTCTGGCACAAATTTATTTTTATTTTTATTTATTTTTTGTTTTATTAAAAAATATTTTATTTATTCATTTCAAGCAGAGAGAGACAGAGAAAGAGAGAGAGAGAGAGAGAGCGCGCGCACCAGGGCCACCACCTTGTGGGTCTGGCTTATATGGGTACTGGGTAATTGAACCTGGGGCCTTAGGTGCTGGAGGCAAGTACCTTAACCGCTGAGCCATCTCTCCAGCCCCAACAAATTTATTTTTAATAAGATACCATTGCAATCATCAAAATTTCACTGGAATCTTAGAAATTTTATATAGAAAAGTACCCATGGGTCATTGTGAAAATGAGCAGAATCCAGTTATGGCCCATTCTACAAGACAGTTTAGAATAACCTAGGAGTCACAACTCTGAGCTGTCTGGGAGGACATTTCCAGATGGGATTAAGTGAGGAGCGAAGACATATCCTGAGTGTGAGCTGCAACATCCCATGGTTTGAAACCCAGAAAGGACAAAACCAAATGAGCACGGTCTGCTTTCGGTTTCTTGACCTGTGAGGTTGTGGGATGTCCCAGCCATGAGTTCTCAGCCACAACGAACTGTTGTTATCAGACTGTGAGCCAAAAGAAGGTATTTGTCACTGAACGGAACTTTTGTCAAATATTCTCTCAAATCTATCAGAAAGTACCAAATATGGACTTTAATCAATTCAATAAGCTAAAAGGCTCATCTCCTGAGCTCCCTTCGAAGGATATAGACCAAAAAGTAAAAAAAAAAAAAAAGTGAGCCAACTTTTCAAAAAATCAGTTTTAACACTTTAACACTTTTGGCTTGGAATATGTTTAATGCCTAAACTGAGCTACTTCATCCCAAAACATGCTTCAGTATTCCTCCAGTGACTTTCCCTGCTTGTTACCACATTCTCAGCAGACATAGTAGTACAGCCTCTGCACAAGGATCACTTCTGTTTGAGGAGACACACAAAGCAGAACTACTTTGCCTCATTGGAAAGAACAGGGTATAATGACTGGAGGAGTTTTCTGCCTTTTTGTGGGCATGTCAGTGACAGGAAGGGCACCCGGTTTAGGAAAACTCAGGATAAGACTTAAACATCACCTAGAACACTGGATTGACGAAGATAAATATTTATCCTGTGAGATTGATGGATGGCATGAAATGTGAGTTTCTTAGCATGAATCTATCTAATATTTATGACAATGAACTTGATTTTCCAAGCACGAAATGAATAAGCTTGTGATATGTATTATCTTCTCTATATTTGGCCATATCTCAATGATAGATACAAAATTGAAGACAAAAATTAATGGTTGAAGATAGAAAAAAAGTTGAGAAATTATACGAAGATTTATATTAAGCATTATGTAAATTCTCTAATTTGGGTGTAAAGTAACGTTTCTCCCCCAAACATTCATTATTGAAGGATTTTTCCCCAGCTTGGCACTACTGAGATGTGGGAGAAGGTCATGCAGGGGATATTCTTCAAGGGGATTCTGGGACCATTCCTCTTTTTATCCTGAACAAGTGAATGGGTGATTTTTACCCATCCCAAAGCAATAGGCCAACTGAGCATATACTTAAAACTTCATAATGCTGAACCAAAACAAACCTTTCCTCCATATAATTTGATGACCTCGTTTTTTGCAGTATCATAGGTTCTTAGATAAAGCTATTGATTCCATGATGACATTCCCTCATATGCATTAGTTATTCTCCCCCCCATGACTCTTACATTCGTTCCATCCCCTGTTCCGCAAATTTCCCTGAGTCATAGTGGGTGACTTTAAATTTTGCACAGTTATTAGGTTTTTAAGAGTCTGTAAATTTGTATTTTGGACAATTTTGGGCACCCTTGGTGCCTCTCTCCATTGCCCTTCTCTAGGTTATCTGCCTCAGCATCATTTTTGAACTCCTAAGGTGACAGTGTTTTCAGGCTTCTTCCTTAGACTTTCTTCTCTTTGTCATCACTTTCCTGTGCCCATGACTATTGATTTCCTGATGTTTTTTAGCCCTGGGTGTCCAGAGCAATTGTGTCTCCATGAATGTAGACTTGCAGAGGCACCGGCTTCATAAACACATCTTGGGCAGCTAGCTCTCATGCCCTCTCTCATCTCAAACTGAGCCCTTCTCCCTTCAATCCCCTTTCTTCCTGGAGTTCAATTGTTTAGCCAGGATCTCAGGAGTTGTATTTCACTCCTCCTCAGAGTGCTGAACATCTCCACAGCCTTCAAACCATAGACTCTTGGGACTTGGAACATCCTTACCACAGATTCCTCTCCCTCCAAGTCACCTTTCCTACCACTGTAAGATTTCAGGCGTGCTTATGGCTCACCTGGATGAATGCAGCCACCTCTCACCTAGCTAATCTCTCTACTTTGTGCCATTCTCATGCACAAGTCCTCCACATCAGACCTGAGTTCCATCAAACAACCATTCTCTGTCCCTGACAGCCCTCGCTCTGTTCTCTCTGTCACAGACTAAACTCCATATTCCTGAAGATGGCCTCTATAACTTTCTATGGATTGAATCATGTCTCCCCCAAAGAGATATAGAAATCCTAAGCCCTGGTACCTCAGGATGTGGTTTTGTCTGGAAATGGGGCTGTTGTTAACTTAGGTTAATAGTTAAGACAAGGTGATACTGGAGTCAGATGGGGTCTTGATCTTGTATGGCTGGTATAAGAAGAAGGAGCTTTGGACAGAGACCAGGCATTTCTGAGGATTCCTGGAGGCAGATTACATGTGCATTGACACAAGCCAAGGAATACTTGCAGGAGCTGGAAGACAGAAAGTCCTCCCTCAAGGTTGTGGAGGGAATGACTCTGCCAATACGTCAACCTGGGACACTATCTTCTAGAACAAGGTGATGCATTTCTGTGGGAATTTGTTCTGAGTGTGTGTGGCAACCCATATGGCTCTAATAAACTCATACCACCCACTTCCATCTCCTTTCCGATGTCACTTATTGTCTGATGCCTCAGTTTACACTCCACCTTCTCAGAAATGCATACTTGTACACTTCTTCTCACACGGGTTCCTTTGCTCCTTCACCATCTTCTTACCTCTTCTCCACAGCTTCTTCTGCCTGCTTTTATAAGACCTAAAGGTAAGTGCCCATTACCTGCTCTCCATTTGGTCGTGGCATCCTTAAGAGCATGGACCATTCTGTCTTCAGCGTTAAGCACTGAAGCTCTTCGTGTCTCCTCACCTGACTGACACATACCATGCTACCCTGACTTCACCAGCAACTAAGGGCTAGTCAGCCACAGGCGACCACCTACAAACCACCAAATGTGTCTCCTGCCACACTGCCCGGGCTGCCCAGCAGGCCTGAGCTCCAGAGGGTGGCCCAGAAAAGATTTTGCGTGATCCATGGAGGCCAACACCTAATCGCTGTCTCCTTTCCGATAAAAAATGGGGAAAATACTACCCAACTGTTGTTTAGCAGCTCCAACCCCAGCCCTTTAAAATAAACACTCTTTTCAATTAGGAAGATTTGTCACTGGGGACAGTAATTCCATGTCCTACCAAAACAAACAGAGTTGTAATTAGTTTTATCCAGGAAGAAAATTAACTCTGTTTATCTTAGCATAATTAATCATTGACCTCTTTCTGTCCTGGCAGCTTGGGGGAGAGCAATGAGGTGGGGGTTGTGATCTACAGCAAAGGGGCATTCCAGAACCATCTATCTCTCCTCTTGGTTACACAGTTGTCCACATGAGTTATTTGAACTAATATTCCTAGCCAAGAGTAGTGAGCTGCCTGGGAAGAACTCTGAGGAAGTTTTATGAGATCTGTCTTGAAGCATGTGGATGAGTTCTTGTCAGAGAGGCACACCCCCCCTCCATGAGTCCTAGGCATGGGGAAGGGAAAGCCAAGGAGGCTCTTGGTGATGGAGGAGAGGCTGTTGCTTTGGGTTCCAGTTCTGAATCAGACATCCGCTAGAGCTGTGTGACATTGGGCAAGAAACTATATCTGGTTTGGAAGTTCATCCCAGCAATATGAAGCTGTCTGTCACCTCCTAAAACAAACCAACCAACAAACCTCAGGCAGACAGAGGTGTGGGATCAGGTTTAGCAACCCACATCTTCTGGGATGAAATGAACTTTAGTAGTGGGCATGCCTAGTCATTAATGCAGGGCCTGGTTAGTCAGAAAACATTGGTAGGCTTTGTTACTTTTTAAAAATATTTATTTATTTGCAAGGAGATAGAAAGTGAGAGAGAGAGAGAGAGAGAGAGAGAGAGAGAGAGAGAGAGAGGAAAGAAGAGAAGAAAGGCAGACAGAGAGAATGGGTAGACTTGGGCCTCCAGTCACTGCAAACAAATTCCAGAATCATGCACCTCCCTGTGCATCTGGCTTTACATGGGTACTGGGGAACTGAACCCAGGTCAGCAGGCTTTGCAGGCAAGCGCCTTGACTGCTGAGACAGTCCAGTTTTGTTACCTTTGCATAAACTGACTGATGGTGCCGGGGTGGGAGGATCTTCTGCAGGTCTGTTGTCTTTATTTCATTAGATCCTATTGTATGTCAGTAGGCTCTGGAAAGACACAGAGAGAAGTATCATGACCCATGTCCTTATAGAACACACGCCTTCTTGGAGGGAGGGAGAGGAAGGAGGGAGGAAGAGAGAGAGTGAGATAGGTATGTAGGTAGACAGATGGATGAGAGAGTCAGATATTCTCAGCATGGAATTCCGTGTTGGAGATGCAAGTGAGCAGGCTGATTTCCTGTGTTCTGGACGTTTCATCAGACAAATAATACCTTGCTTAAGCCTCATGATAACTCTAGAAATAGGCACGAGGGAGGGAGGTCCAGGGACAGAGTAATCGAGGCTCACAGATGGTAAGTCATTAGACCCCAACTGCATGGCTTAGAAGGTTCTGCACTGGGGGTGGAATCAGGTTTGCGAGAGCTGGAAATCTGTGCTTTGTCAGTTTCACCTAGGAGGTGCTAGTTGAGGCTTAAAGGATCTTGTCCCGTCCAAAGCCAAGGACATTAAAACAGTACGGTCCCCAGGGCTAGCATCAGGAATTTCCAGAGTTCATATCGAAGCATCCTGAGCCTTACCTCAGGCTCTTTCAAATCAAGATCTCTTGTAAGGGAGAGTTTTCAACAACTCCCCAAGCTGATTGTTACATTCTCACCATCTGTTAGAATCTAGACTCATAGGAAGCTCATTTGCCACGGTGTTGTTGTGGTTCCTCCAGATGAGGGCTTGAGGTAGGGGTGGGGCCCTGATCTCCAGATAGAGGCTATGAAACCAAAGCATCAATGTCTGGACTTGAGAAGTGGGACAGACAAAGATTCCTTGGGAGAGACTAAAGGGCTCACGCTGGGCTGAGGGGCTAGCTGTCAAAGGAAGAGTGAGGGGCCAGGCATCTGCTCTGAGCACAGGGCTCTTCCTATACTTTGGCTGGGTGCAGTGGACAGCTGTGTGGGTCATTTCTTGAAGCCAGAGAGAGATCCAGGCTGGGAGGCAGCACCCTCTGCCCACTATCGTCAAGGAGAAAGACAGCACATGTGGTAGTATGTGGAGCTTGTCTTCCCCAAACCCAATAGGGAACTGGAGACCAAAAGAATTGGGTTTCAGTATTACAAAGGACTCTGGGCAAGGGGATTACCCAGAGATTAAGGACCCTGAGTCTGGTGTATCCTGACCATGGTGACCAGAGCTGTAAGGCTGGACACCCAGATGGTGATGGCTGTCCACACATAAAGAGAAGTATGGAAGTGAACAAGTCAGGTAGATTTGTATTCTGTGGCCCAAGTTTGAAAGCTTCCTTCCCTTTCCAGTGCCTCAGCATTTGGAGACAGCTTCATGTTTCTGGGATGAACTTCCAAACCAGACAGAGTTTATGGGGGGAACTGGATTTATTTCAGGCTTCCAGGTCCAGGGGAAGTTCCATAATGGTGGTAGAACCTGGCTCCCATTCACAGATTCAAGCAGAGAGAGAAAACCACACTACATAGCACCACAAGCATAAAGCTAACTGGCAGCAAGCAGGGAACTCCAGGCAGAGCTCAAGCCTCAACCTGGAGGCTGGAATCACATCCATCCCCAAATGCACCTCTTCCAGCCAAGCGGCTGGAAATCCAAGTTTTAATAAAAACACCTGAGTCTATTGGCGGGGTCGAGGGGGGCACATATTCAAACTACCACATTGGTGGTGGGCTTCCACACATTTAGAGAAACTGCAGAAGTGAGCAAGTCAAATAGACTTGTATTCTGTGTTCCAATTTTGCCAGTGAAACTTGGAAAACTTCTTTCCCTTCCCAGTGCCTCAGTTTCTTCATCTATAAGATGGAGTAACAATATATAGTTTGTAAACTTTAGGGAGAGTCCAGTAACTGCATTATATGTATCATATCATTTAATCATCACAACCTTTGGCATAGGGATCTAATTATTCTCAAATCCATTATTGAGTGAGAATGAGGGGTTCAGGTGATTTGTCAAGTTTTTTTCTTTCTTTTTAATTAAAAAAAATTTTTTTTGGCCAGTTTCCTTACTGGCTGAACCTGGCTAGAAACCGAGTTTAGTCTGTCTGTCTTTGGAAGGTTTGCTGTGATCATATTCCACACTGTCTCTTTTCTAGGGATGAGTGAATGAGTGAATGAACGCCCTGTGTGTAGGCATTTAACCTCTGAGAGTTTCTGACATCATCATAACCTCCTCTGGAAATAGCTTAGCTCTGCCTTCACTCTATTCCCCCATCATCCACCCAAGCTGCCCCTTGGGCCTCATTCTCCTTCCAGGTAGGCCAGAGAAAGAGCCAGAAACCCCCTGAAGAATTGCCCACCTCCAAGGCTCTCTAGCTCAAAAAGACATGGCTATGAAACGTCTGGGTTTGTGGGAGAGGAAGGGAAGAGCTTCTCAGAAATGTTTGCACAATGTAAAATTTTCCAGTTAGAACTTTATATGCAGGCTTTAATCAGCAGGAAATCCAGGCAGGACTCATTTTTCTCATTGCTGCTCTATGCAACTGCCTGGGCTGGCTCCCCTGAGGCTCGGATTAGCTCAGCAAACATTTCTTCAGCACATATTGGGTGCCAGGCATTTTGCTGGGGACTTAGGGATAAAACGGGAGCAGTGTTTGTGGATAAGGAGACTGTTAGTTCTCTGATACTGGGTGGTAAGGCAGAGTGTGTGTGTGTGTGTGTGTGTGTGTGTGTGTGTGTGTGTGTGTGTTCATGTGTATCTTTGGGTCTCTTTTTCTCTCTGTGTGTCTTATGTGTGTGTTTACGTCTGTGTATATTTGTCTCTGTGTTTGCATGCATGTGTATATGTGTATCTTTGTATGACTCATGTGTGTCAGTGTACACGTCTGTCTGTGTGTATTGGGAAGGCTTACTCACATTCAGCCTTGGGAGGAATCAGCCACTCCCCCTACTGGTCAAGTTCAGTTGTGGTGAGGCTGGCCTGATAGAGGGAACTTGACTGGTTTGCACTTCCCCAGAGAAGAGTTGAGGAGTTGGAATCTTAAAAAGCAGGTTGATGAGAGCTGAACTCTTTGGGTTCTGAACAACAGATAGATCCCAGCCTGTTTGTGGGGAACAAGACAGTGAGGAGGGGCTGGTGGACATGATCTGTCTTTGGGTCCAAACGAACTTTAAATATCTGTCTAGTCTTGGGGCTGGAGAGATGGCTCAGTGGGCAAGAGTGATTTCTGTGCAAGCACGAGCACCTGGGTTTGATCTCCGGCACCCACATGCTGGGCACACACGACTGTCATCACAGTGCTGATAAAGGCAGAGATAGGAGCATTATGGGGCTCCCTGGTCAGCCAGTCTAACTAAAACAAAACAAAAAATAAAACAAAACAGCGAGCTCCAGCTTCAGTGAGAGGCTCTGTCTTAAGGAAATAAGGTGAAGTATGGATAGATAATGACACTCTGGTCTCTCCACAAATGCTCACAGGGCATGCATGTCTGCAAACAGATGTACACACTGATGCATACACACACACACACACACACACACACACACACACACACACACATGATCTACTCTTAGGGAGCTCAGTGTCTTCTACCATTTTCAGGAAAACAATATGGTACATGGATGTGGCACCAGGGGACAGAGAGCAAAGCACAGGCTGTCCTGCTGCCCCAGGGGTCGGTGTCCACAGGTACTCAGAGTCAGCCTGTGGCTTCTGAGTGTCCTCTTGCCTCAGCCCTGACTGCCACACCGAGCCAGTCATCTTCAGATGTGGAGACAACAAATGGGGGAGATTTTGTCAGGGCAAAAGGAATTTGCTGTTCAAACCCAAAGCCGAGAAGACTCTAGAGCTCTGATGGACCAAAGTCGGGGGTGTGTGTGAGAAGCATGTTTCAGCTACAAGTTGGGACGGGCTTCTTGACTCAAGGCTCAGGGCTGCAAACGCTCACCAGAGGCCGGTGCTGCTCACCAGTAGGGCTGGGTGGCCAGGGACAGGTACAAAAGGACCCAGCAGTGGTGTCCAGGTGGTCTGGGCCTCCTGCCTCAGCTTCTTGAGGAAGAATATGCCTGGTGATGTCTAGGGCCACCTGAGGAGAGATCGTCTCACAATTGGAGCTTGTGGCTTTAGCAGTTTCAAGTTGATGGAAATGGTCTCTACGGAGGAGGAGATAATCAGGAATTGCTTCCTCAGGGGAGGTGTGCTTGTTCTGGGCTCAGGCTCTTCCTGTTTCATGTGGCTTATTGAGTCAAGACAGAGAATAGAACTAGGACCCAGGAAAGGTGGCGAGAGAACGAGCAAGGGGACTTCAGATGACAAATCCCTGGCTGGCTGTGCTCTTGTGCCATTCCAGGTACTCCAAGGACTTGTCCACATTCCACTCACATCGTCTTCTGGAGTGGTTTTCACAGATGATGTTTGCCATGAACACTTAAGACACTCCGCCCGTGTGGCCCCAGGTATGCCTACCTACCAACCCTGCTCTATTTAAAGTACTCCATGGCATTCTTCAGGGTGAAAGCAGTGAAGGTGGGCCAGAGGACATTGCTCAAAGCCCTCACCCACCTGGAGGGAAGGCCTTTGCTTGCCCTCAGCCAGATGGGTCCATTCCAAAAAGAGCGGGGTGCTTGGCTCCCTCTGGTGGTCAAATTAGTCAGAATATACTACTTACAGACAGAAAAGCTTTTTTAACATTAATATATATATATATATATGTATACATATATATATATATATTTAATTAGCACAATCACTGCACATACGTGTGGGATTCAGTGTGATAATTTAGTACATGTATACATCTCTAATGATCAAATCTGAGTCATTTGCAATTCTGTCATAACCTGATCATTTCTTTATGATGAGATGACTCAAAGGCCTCTCTGTTTTGAAACCTACAGCGAATCCTGGTGAAATAGAATCATCCTTCTGTGAGTGGGTCCCCAACACTTATTCCTCCTTTCTCCCTGCAGTGCTTTTCAGGCTAAGAAAATCTGCCAGGGGAAAAATGGGCACATTTAAGCGGCAGAAATTTCTTCCAGGAATGGGGTTGCTGGCACGTAGGGGTGGATAAAGTAGAAGCCAGGAGGCAGAGTGAGGGGTTTGGAGAAGAGGGAATCAAAGGAAGAGGTGTGAACCAGATCCACTACTTCAATTCACACCTGGGAATCGTGTTGAAGTCGCCTTCAGCTGTGAAGCTTCGGCCTGTGTAATTGTGGGGTTGACTTAGCCTGCTGTGTTCATTTCAGGCTCGGCACTTCCAATCACCTGGGGAGTTAAAACCCACTGGTAGCTGGGCTCTGATCTCAGAGAGTCTGTCTTCACAGGTCTGAAGTGGGGTGTGTTCATGACATTTTTTTTTAAAGCTCTTAGGTGATTCCAGTGTGCCTCTGAGGCTGAGTAAGGTGTGGGCTGTTTTTCTGGCCTCATCTTGCTTTTACAATTTTCATGGTTCTTGAGGCGTTTCCCCATGTGTATTGCATTCTGCAGCAGTAGATGATGTTATTGCACCATTAGGACAATGGGCTGAGATTTGTCACCAATAAACCTAGGCATAGATCTCGATGTTTGTGTCCGTAAGGCGATCCCAACTGCAGGCTAAGGGAGTATGATTTATTCTCCACGTCACTAATGTCATCAAGTGTGCCTTGTCAAGAAAGCTACACTATGGGGATGCAAATTAGTAACAGCAGTTTGCTTCCCACTGGCCGTTTGGTTAAGGCTTCCATTGTGTTGTCTCAGCACTTACGAGTGCATTATTCATACAGCAAACACGGGAAGTCCACGGGGAGAGAAAGTGCAACCCACTCAGGGGACGAATGGAAGTCTCTGGTCTTTGTCACATCCACGAGCACTATTACTTCATCTCCTCCTCTGCTCTTTCTCCCTGTTTGCTGTACATGAAATTTAATCCCAGTGGGGGAAAAGAGAAAGGCAAGACAATTCACAGTCTGGGTTAGCTACTCTTTAGACAGGCAAAATTATTGAGGGTGAGCTGTCTATGAGAAATGTCCAAAGGACAGGCATTATTCTGAGGCACTTCTGAAATGTCTCAGTGCTGGAGAGAATGCCATAGAAAGGGGGAAGTACTTTAAAATTCAAGTCATGCCTTGGCCCAGGTACTCTGCCCCGAGTCTGTCTTTCTGTCCTCTGGCCTGGTCATGAAGTGAGCTCTCAGAGCGAGTTGGCTAACTGGCCCCAGATGAGGCTTCTCTAGATGACATGAGCTCTGGACCAGATTAACAAGACTCCACATGGAACACTGATGCCAGTCACAAGAACCACCCTTGATGGAGTGCTACCCTGAACCAGATGTGACGCTGCGGCATGAACGCAGGTTGCATCACTTTTGCACTTAGTGGCTCAAAGCCCACTTGCCCCGACTTTTCCAAGAACACTGTGTCGTAGGAAGGGGTCGGTAACGTTCCCAACTGCACTCCATCCATCCATCCATCCATCGGAGCCTGCTCTTCACTATTGTCAGGAGAGACTGTTTGATCTGGAGCAAACTTAGCTCCTTCTCCAGAGTAACCGATCCAGAGGACATTTTGCAAAAGGCAAAATCTTTGTCAGCCTTAAAGAATCCCACTCTAGCCCCTCCACACCTCCCTGTGTATCTTGTGGTCTTTCGTTTGCAATAACTATGAAATACAACTAAGACTGGTGAGAAATCAAAGATCAATTTCAAGGTGATAAACTACATACACAGTGACTGTCAGATAGAAGTCATTTGCAGGTTCTCACAATGAAAATAATGCTATCCGCTATATCACCTGGTAGTATGTCATGCATGTGTCTGTAATTTGATATTTTGCTAAGCAGATGAATTAATCTCATAGACAATTTTATTTTCATGTATATAGGACAAACTAGCATTTTCTTGGTGTTTTATTTGTTTCAAGATTTATGCTGAGCTGTATTTAAATAATAAATGCTATTGATAATTCCTACTATGAGATTTTATCATTCTATATAATAATCTGGGAAATAAAGTCTTGGAGAAGTCAAATAATTCTCCCATTTCAATAGCTTGCACATTTCATCAATGACATATTCTAGAGATGGTGGGATGTGTTCTCCAAAAAGGTCTGGTTCTGCAGAGCATAAAGAATGCATTTCAGAGATGTCCCAGACATTCTTGTCATGTTGAGGGAGAGAGAGGCTATGTCCTTCACTCCAGGGACTTATTTGTGAGTCAGAAGAATCACATCGATGACCACAGACCCTGTAACTGAAGCATGCATACATCCATTTGTGGAAGAAAGAAATTACTTTGTCTTGGCACTGAAAACGTTCTAAAGAAAATATACTGAGATTCACCAGAGATAGGGCTGCTACTGTGTTCTGCAGTGGTCAGAGCAGGTGGAGGAAGATTTTGACTCTGGATTTGCAGAACCTGATTTCTGCCTGTTGTTGACTGTAGGTTAAGAACCATCAAGCTGTGATGATGAGGCTTCCCATTGCTTAAGGGTTTCTGGAAACAGATTTATCTCCCAGACTTTCTAAAAAAAATAGGTCTTCTTATTTAGAAGCAGAGATAAGAGAGACAGAATAAGCTTGCATCTGTTTTTGTGGGTGCTGGGGAACTGAACCTGGGTTGTTATGCTTTGCAGTCAAGCACCATAGCTACTAAACCATCTCTCCAGTGCCTCCTCCAGGATTTTTAAGAACACTTTAAGACTTCTACAGTACTAGTTTTACCACTAGAGGGCACGTGGCCATTTTATAGCTTTAGCTGTTTCCAAGGAACACAGAGGGTGGTTCTGTTCTGTCCAACCCTGCCCAAGTCTTGACTGGGATCCATTTATGAGAAATCACATGCAGGAGAGATGCTTTTGTATTTTATCTTTAATTGATTTATACCTTCTCTCAGCCTAATATGTACCACTAGCCTAACATCCAGAATTATAAGTATTTGAAGCAGATAAACATGTCCTGGAGATACTCCTTCAAAACCAGAGCAAATCCCACCCTCTGCGTTCTGACACAGAGGATGAGGCTTTAGACCAGACAAGATCCTGGCACAACCCTACCTGGGGTAAGGTATCATTTTTGTTGCACATGATAATTAGAGAGAATTTGTTTTCTTCAAGTACGTGTCTATCATTCCTTGTTTATCCTTAGCTTCTGAAACAAGTGGTGTCTCAGGGGTGATGCAAACACTCATCTTCTCCCCGGATAGGGCACAGACTTGACAGACCAAAGGACCATTATACCTAACTAACTATTGGGGTTTCTTACAAAGCAGGGTGAGGGGTTGCTTACAGGAGCAATAGATGACTGTAATTCACCACACCAGAAGTCTCATCCCATCCTGGATGACCACCTCCCCATAGCTGCTTCACCTCCAAGACAGCTGTCACCTCAGCACAGGGACGACCCCCAGAAGGAAGCCGTGTCTCTGGATCTCACTGCAGTTGGAGAGTGTTGACCACACTTCACCACATGCAGGCAGCTCCTCTCATGCCCAAGCAGCTGTTCCCTCTATGTAGCTTTAGGGGGTGGACTTGTTGACATCCCTTCCTGAGGCTCTGGAACTTCCTTCCTGCCCTGTCTGCCCCGCCCTGCCCCAGGGAGGTTTGTTTCTAGTTCACACCCTGAATCCCCAGAGAGCCTCCTTTCAGTTCAGAAGAAATCTGCTATACTACTGGTGGGCAGAGTGGAAGGATGGCCATGTTGAGATCACAGCCATAAGTACTGGGTTTGGGGTGAGGAGCTCCTGAGAAAGAGTGGATGAGGAATGTACACTAGAAACAGTACAAGCAGCAGACAAGCAGCAGAGGAGGCGAGGCAGAGGCTGGAGAAAGAAGACATATCACCTTGGACTTTCTAGTTGTGGACAGGAGTTAAGTAAGGCGTCTGAGTTTGCACGAGGACAAGTGGTGGGGGTGGGCTGAGCCTGGGACAGTTGAATTTGGAGCTGAAGCGACTCTTCCTCACTCTATCTTTCCTGTGAATCAGATGCATGTCTTCATTCAATCCACATCTGAGCACCGCTCACATTAGGATGTGTTGGTGGAGGCACCCCGTATAGAGTTATGAATAAGACTACCAAAATTCCTACCCCTGAGCTTGCATTTAGTAAATAACACATCAGTGACAAAATCATCGCTGCTGCTGGTAAACACGATGAAGATGACAACATAGGAAACGGACAGAGAACAATTGAAATGAGGTTCATTAAGGTAGTTTGGACATGATGGACTTTTCCAGGGTGATGCTGGAGTGGAAACCGTAACCATAAGGCATAGCCGAGTCTCTACAAGCATTCTTGATTTCAAGGAACTTGCAGCTAATGACAATCAACTTCTCTGCTAAAAATCTTAGAGGCTCGAGAAGATACATAACAGAGAATGGGAAGCAGAGACGCAAAGCAACTCCATGAAGCCCCTCTTCCCAAGGCAAAGGCTGTAGCACAAAAGGAATCACTTCCTTAAGTGACATTGTCACTTCCTTCCTTGTGGCTCATGTGATGTCATCTGCTAAGGCCCTGATGAATATCAAAGATTAGAAAACTACGAAGGACAGATGACGTCCTGAGAACTGAGAAAGCATCTTTGATGCTCAGTTCACTGGGCCTGAACCCGTGAAAGCAGCTGATTTGATGAGAGCCCGGGAATGGTCTGAAACCCTCGGGCTTTCTTAATACCACTCATGGGGCACAGCCTGAGGTTGGAGAAGCTCTAACAGCCTTAACTCCGATCACCATTTGACTTCAGTCTACAAAGTCTACCAAAAAAGTTAAAGCAACCAAAGGGGGTCACCTACAAGCAAAAACGATGGAGAGGCCTCATCCACATACCAGGGGGCAGATGTGATGAATGCTGGTGTGCCCAGAGATACAGTGGATGGGTAAGTCAGTGCTGTTTTAGTACGTTTATAGAAGACTCAAAAGCGGGAAGAGCAGTTGACCAAAGCAAAGGAAGATGGGGGCGGGGACAGATAATAACTATGGTGCCTCCATCACCAGAAGCAGATCTTATGGGTGAGAGCCCTTCTTAAATCCCTCCTCTGATGGCATGGCCAAGTTTGCCTACAAGTGAGGACAGTGTAAGATAAACAGAGGTCCCATGTTGGACGGCATATATATTGGTTTCCTACTAATGTATATACCACACAGGGCTCTGATGGATACAGGGAGAATGCTCCTTAATTTATGGCCATCCCCCAATCCAGAGGGGAATGTGCAATGGCAGCAGAGCAAAGGTAGGTCAGGTTTATCCTGGGCTGGGAAGCCATCCCTGTGGGGATCACTCTTCGTTGCGGGATAACACGAAGGGTGAATGTATTTCTGGGGTACAATCTTGCATGCCACAGTTCTAGAGTTTCACCCAAGGGTGCAAACAATAGCATCTGGTTGGGTGAACTGGTCACTGCTTGCTCCACACAGATGAGTTAACACCAAGCATTATGAACAGCTTAGAGAATACAGAGTAATCATTGCCATGAGGAAATAACTTTTTAAAAAGACGAAAATTATTTTCCAGGTCAAAGTCCCTTTAGTGATCCAATGTGATCAATACAGAAGCCAGATAAATCACGGAGAACAGCTGTGGGTTATAGAGTTAAAAGAGTCAACTCCATCCATGTCACTGTATTCCAACATCAGATCCTGCTGCTTTGGATTTTGCCCATGCGTCCCCTAGTGTCCCTTTTGTCATCACTGTTTGCATGTTCCTCGAGCAGACAGAGTGGCTCCTTGGAGTACTCCTGGGCCCCTTAGACTGTAACACCACCGTTTGCCACGGCTTGGTGGCTCAAGAACTCGTTTTGTCATCCTGCTCATCAAATAATACAATATTTTATTATGTAGGTGATATCTGGATAATCTCTAAGTGTCTTACAGCCTCCAAAAAGCTTCTGGAGGATATACTTGTACACCTACAAGGGTGAGGATAGGAGATCAATCCTTATGACTTTAAGGGTTTGGCATAGCCATAAATTTCAGGGAGTCTTGTGGTTGAGTAAAACCCACCGGATAACTTGACAAAGCACTGAGAAAATTTTACAGAGTCCTGTACCAATGAGTGTGAAGTGGCTACAGGTGTTTCTGGGACTCTTGGGGTATTGGCACATCTTCCCATCTACCTTGTTCGAGTTCTCTAAGCTTTATTTATATTTAGAGTTGGTATGGATTTAGGGGTTTGGCATTGTTGATGACAACAGTGAGAAAAGGGACCTTGGTAAGAAGTGCTCAGCAGGTCACTATGAGGGCATACTTGGCCAGATCCCAGGGTTTAGGACAGATTGAAGACTAGCAAAGGGTACATATAGCTCCATGACGTCATACACGCTGTGCAGATATGCCAAGCTTGTTTCCTGCAGGATGGATACATTAGCTAGAAAGATGGAAGTTAGCAAGCCTGGGAGGGGATTGAAAGATGCATTATACAAGGCCCATGTTCATCAATGAGAAAAGAAGGTATGTCTTCACGTGTGTGAATGAGGCCATGGGCCTTCTGTAAACAGTCACTGCTGAAACTCTTATCAGGGGTCTTATGAAGCTCAGTGCCGTCTGGGTACCCACAAAAGACTGGCAGTTTATTTCACAAACATCCATGTACATACAGAATTGGACCAAGTGACAACCAAGTGCAATGGTGTTTTCAACCGCCTTAAAAATAGGTCGTTAAAATAATAACTAAAGAGTTTAAATAAAGACACCCTTTATGGGTGAAAAAGTGCTTCCTAAATCCAGAATGCTGTTAATGAAAAACCCCAGTGTCAGGATTGGATGACTCCCCTATGAGTTGTTGACCAGACACTCACTCGAGGCCACTCATACCATACAGGCTCTTTCCACTGCAATTAGTAACATCCCCAAATTAGAAGGTAAATCTCTATTGCTAAAGACATCACATATCTTAGTTTCAAGACACAATAAAATAGAACTGGGGCTGATCTGAAAACTTTCTCCTCACTAGTTGAATATTTATATATCCAGAAGGGGCTATGCAGGCAGTCAGGGGAGAGTTGTTACCAACTCTGCCATGTGTTGTCTGCCAATGTATTTACCAATTAAGCAATGGTACAGCTAATCTAGGTATAGCCAACCACTTCAAATTGGACCTTAGGCTTGTCCCCTAAGAGAGGACCTAGGTGTGCTATTGTAGGCCAGTGGGAAAGCCGCTGCCACTGTTTTGACATTTTTTTTTAAAATTAAAAACTGACAGCTAAGCACTAGTCTATGTCCATAAGAAGTCCACCTTTTAGAACAAGGTATCTTTTTCTATGATCTGCACCATTTCTATGGAATAGGGAGTTAGTGCTCTGTTTTCAGCAAGAGGCGAGGGGACTATGTAACAGTTTACAGGCTCAGGAAACATTGTGGAAGGAAGGGGTGGAGTGTAGTGAGACCAAACCTGCAAGCCCTGCAAAAATAACACCATCTTTCAGCATGCTACCATTTAACTGTTATATCTTTCATATGTCTGGGAAGTTGTCACTGAGACCAATGAAATGTAATAAGGGCAAAGAAGAAATACAGTTTTGTCTTGCAAACCTGTAGTCACTTCTGCTATTTGGACACTAGGTGGCATTCCAAGTCCACTTTCTTGCTGCAGACCACAGCACATAAACTAGGAATTTGGTAAACCAAGGGCAAATTCGGTGACTCTGGAAGCTTCCAAGTGAATGCAGCCCTCGTGGCTCTCTAGGTCTCTGCAGATGACTCCTAGTAAACTCATTCTACTCCTCACACTGGATTTTCACGAATCATTTTGGGACCATTTCATCCCAATTCAGATAGCTTGGCCCGGTCTTCTTCATCTGTCACTATTGTTTGTTCAACTTGAGTGGATATATAGAGCAGTATTGTTTTTTTAAAATTAATTAATTATTTTAATTGTCCATAATGAATTACATTATTTAATGGGCAGACAATAAGTTGTTATCCCCCGTTCCCCAAAGCCCCTCTCCATCCCCCATCTGGATATCCTCCTCTGTGGGCAGTCTGGATCAGTCCTTGGGGCAGGGGACCATAGACAGCCTAGGAATCAGCTCGGTTCTCCTGGCCCTAGTATGTTGTTACTCAGGGGCATCATGTCTCTGGGTATTCTCCCCCACCAAGGCTCTCACAATCTTTCCGCCCCCTCTTCCATAGAGCAGTATTGTTAACCCATACTCACATGGGCAATAATCGTCGCCAGAGCACAGTGCTCATGAAGACTTCCTTTGAAACGTGGGCATCCATATTCTGCTATTCCCAACGCAATTGAGGTGAGCACCGTTTCTCCTCCTCTCCCTCAGTGATGGCGTTTCATATGTTCATAGCGAAATTATTTCCTCTTGTCACAATCAGCATTCCTTCTTAGACGGTTAATTTTTTTGCAATCTGCATTCATTAAAGTTTCCTCTGTGTAGTAAAGCTTTATAAATTTTGACAAATGCATAATGAGCGCCATGGATCCACCATTAAAGTGTCGTGTCCTACAGACTAGCATTAATCCCCGAAAAGTCCCC
The DNA here is from genome assembly GCA_004024765.1 of Zapus hudsonius. Classification (NCBI taxonomy): domain Eukaryota; kingdom Metazoa; phylum Chordata; class Mammalia; order Rodentia; family Dipodidae; genus Zapus; species Zapus hudsonius. The sequence continues at coordinate 30,954 of PVHP010014739.1, forward strand.
CTCCCTGACTCTCACCTCTACATCCCTTTTTTCTTCCACTGAATTTTGGGTAGTCACTTTTTACCATGTACATCGTTTGTCCTTTCTAGAATAATAACATTCTCAAAATCATGCAGGAAATGGGCTTTTTAGACTGGTTTCATGTGATACCAGATGATGTGCTTTGTGGTTTGATCATTTATTTTTGTCATTGAATTCTATTTTTGAGAATCACTATTTATCCACTTATTGAAATTATTTCAGTTTCTCAAGGGCTTGACAGTGATGAACAGAAGTGTTCCATACACGAATGTGTGGATTATTGTGCACACATGTTTTTAACAGTTAAAAATTCTAGCAGACAGCATGACAAACAGCCCCATGATGATGGTGACGACACTTAGAATAATCAAAACCCATGCAAGCAGAAAAAACAGAGGCTACAAAGAGCTCGATATTAAACCCGACTTCCAACAGGCCTGCCATGGCTCAGGGAACTTTGCAGAAGGTTGTAAGAGGCACAGAGTGGGTAGAAACTCCCAGAGGCATGGTCTCCTGCTACCCCATAGGGACCAACTGAGGCCTTGATAACCCCATAGTGACACCATAACCCCACCAAGGAGGGACCCCAGGGTAAGGGGAATAGGGGCGAGGAGATAATAGTGTATAATCTGTAATAATATATTTAATAAAATTATATAAAAGTTCTAGCAAAACCCTTCCTGGGTTCTATCATAAGAAATTGCAAAGAAAATATACTATTTCTCACCCCTCCCCCCTTAGCCATGGATATGATTTCCTGTTGTTCTCCATCCTGGCCAGCATGTGATGTTGGTTTTCTGGAGTCTAGCAATTCTCACTGGTATGTAATACTACTACTCCATTTTTCTTTTTTTTTTTTATTGTCCATAATGAGTTACAATATTTAGTGGGCAAACAATGTAACTGTAATTATTATCCCCAATTCCCCGCTGCCCTCCCCTCTCCATTTTTCTTTTAAACTGCAGTTTCCAAGTGACAACCATCTTTTGATAAGTTTACTTATTACATTTCTTTCTTCTTTGGTAAACTATGTTAGCATATTTTGCCCATTTTAATAGATGATGATGATTTTCTTAGGTTTAAAAAATTCTATTTGCACACGCACACTCACACACACACACAAGTATTGTGATCATATTCACCCCCATTACTCACTGTATTCCCTTCCTTCCCATGTGGACCCTTGCTGGTGTGTCTATCATTATTCCCAAATGGTCAGTCCTTTGGCTACCCACCTTGCTGTTGCAGAAGAAAATGGGAACTTTGCTTGTCTTTGGCAGGGATCAGTGGGTGGTGGGGCTTCAGACCTCACTGTGCTTTGAACTCCATCAGAGCCTCGCACAGCTGTTGGTAAGAAGAAACTATTGCAGGGAGTCCAACCTCTGTGCCCAGGTTTGGAAGCTGATGAGACAAATATCACTGTCCCCACCTCATCTCTCCACTGCATTATCAGTTGGGATAAACATCACTGTGAAGAGAGCTGTCAGCAGGAGTTGTCTATACTGCTATTTCGTAGTAAGAAAAAGTAGTTTCTCTAATATGTAGGCCTGATACAAAATATTCTATTTTGGGTGTGGAGAGATGGCTCAGTGGTTAAAGGTGCTTGCTTGCAAAGTCTGATGACCCAGGTTCAATTCCTCACTACCCATGTACAGCCAACTGCGCAAAGTGGTGTATGCATCTGGAGTTCGTTTACAGCGGCAAGAGGACCTGGCATGTCCATATTCATTCTCTCTCTGTCTTTCTGCTTGCAACTACATAAAATATTAATAAAAATTCTAATTTTAGTTACTTCATTGTATCTTTATTGGGTTTTCTGATCACACAAGGATAAAACTACTATCAACTTACTATAAATTGGTTTTGTTCTCTTTTGAGTACCCTAAGAAGCCCATAAACATAAACCAAGGTGAAATGAATGAACATAAAGAGTAACAACCTGTGCATGGTACTTGCCTCAAAATAAAATATTAGAATAAATTTAATTTAAATCGATTTAATATCCGCTGGAACATCAATTCTTTTGCTCTGTCTAAAAGAAACAAGTGTCTTGGACTAACACTGATATACAAAAAACAACACAACAAATCACTTTAAGCAATTCTGGCCTATTTTTGGTAACTGATACAACTTGCCATGCAATTCCTAATACCTAACCACAGATGGAAATCTGAACTTGGCAGGCCCAACCATAGGTAAATCTGGAATGATAATTTATGGTGATGTTTTGTTCATGAGAAATGACTGATTAGTTCATTATCAAAACCTAGAGATCTTGCTACGTGTGCCAAGAATTCTAGAAATCCAAAATTAAACGCGAAAGGAGGGTAAGACAAATGTAAGAGATATTTAGCTGAGATCTTACTGATGAATTCACCTATTTCTGCCTTCATGTAGCCCAGATGGTGCCATTACTGTTTCACTCAGTGGAATCTTTATCCTATGCTGGGTATCTACAGTTGACTCCCATATTTGGAGTAGTTTTGCAGTTACCTTCACATTGCTAGACAAACATCCAACCAAAAGCAGCTCATGGGAGGAAAGGATTTATTTCAGGCTTACAGATCTAGAGGAAACACCATCATTGGTGGAAGAAACTGGCTTACTTTCCTCCTTCAGCTGGGACTCTAAAGACAAATTTCTTAATCAGAGATACCTCAGACTATGGAGGACATGCATTTGCATTCCAATTAGCATAAATAGTAAAGAATTGTCGGAGATTTAAAGTTCCAGGAATTTTGCCCAAGAAACTTGTTTGTTATGGGTATACTGATTAATATTGCTGTGTTAATCACAGTATTGCTTAAAATCCCCAAAACTGAAACAATAAAATTATCCAATACAAGGAATTTAGGTGAATAAATTAAGACATATAATATATAGTTAAAATTCATTGCTTCATTCTAACATGTCTCCATTTTAACACTTTTCAAGGCCCATTCTGTTCAAATTCTATGTTGAGCCTCTGCTCCTAACACTTATGTGACATCCATCATATATTGTGTGCATTGTCTTGCATCCGTTTCTTTTCTGTACTCCCATCTGGAATGATTCTACCTGTCCCTCCCCGAGAGCTGGCAGTCAGCAGTTATTCTGGAGAAGTTCTTCCCTACCTATGTCAGAGGACTCGCACAGGAAAGAGATGAGACTCGCAATTGACAAAGAGAAGTAAAGATCTTCTCCCAACTGTTCAACAACCTCCTTACTAAGAAAAAACACTAATAGAAATTTAGAACAATATTTTCTTTAATTTGGTGAAATTCCTCGTACAAGGGACATCATAGGGAAGAGGCTGAGGAACAAGCAAGTATTAGTTGCTTTTCTCGCCATTGTGACAAAACACTTGACAAAACAACTTAAGGACAGGAGACTTTATTTTGGCTCATGGTTTGAGGTTGTAGTGCATCATGACAGGGAAGTCATGGTGGCAAGACTGTGAGACAGCTGGGCATATTGTGTTGGAAGTCAGGAAGAAGGAGGAGAAGAAGGAGGAGGAGAAGGAGGAGGAGGAGGAAGAGGAAGGGGAGAAGGGGAGGAGAAGAAGGAGGAGAGAGAGAGAGAGAGAGAGAGAGAGAGAGACTGGTGCTAAGCTCACGTTCTCTTTTTTTATTCAGCTTGTGACATCAGCCCATGGAATGATGCCACTCAAAGTTAGGGTGGGTCTTTTTACCTCATTTAATCCAATTTCGAAATTCCCTCACTGTGGTGGTTTGAATCACATACCCCCTATAATCTCATGTGTTTTGAAAGCTTGGTCTCCAGCTGATGACAATTTGGAGGTGGAGCCTTGCTGGAGGAGATATGTGGTTGGAGGTGGGCTTAGGGGTGTTCTAGCCAGCTCCCCTTTGCCAGAATTTGGGCCACTCTCCTGCTGCTGTTCTCTACCTGCTGTGGCAGAGGTGATGTCCAGCCTCTGCTCATGCCATGCTTTCCCCTGCCATCACGAAGCTTCCCCTTCAAGACTGTAAGCCATGAGCATGTCTATGGATTCCAAAGAATGAAAAGGAACACCCTGTTGAACACCCCGAAGTCCCACTTGCAGGGCTGTTCTGACTCCTCGGTTTTTGTTTGGTACCCACACTGGTCACCCCAGTAGTCTGGCCACAGTAAAATGAGCCTCAAGTAAACTGAAAAAAAAAAAGACTGTAAGACAATATAAAAACTTCCTTTCCAGCAGCTGCTTTTGTGGCTGGGTGTTTTATCCTGACAACAGGAATAAAATGACAACACTCACAGATATGCCCAAGAGGTTTGTCTTCTAGGTGATTCTAGATCCTGCTAAACTGACAGTCCATATTAATCATCATAAAGGATCATCTGAGCTCCATTTGACTGAAAAAAGTTGGGCAAGTTGAAACTCTAAGGACAGGATACAAGTTTAGTTCATTTGAGATTTGCAGATGGTTAAGATCGTTTATTTGTTTTTTGCATATATTTTTATCCTATATTCAATTATTTTGGATAATGTTATTTCTCCTGTTATTTTTTCATTTATAAAACTTCTCTTGTTATAGATCAAGCACAATGTGAGTGCTAGAGATTATTTTAAAAGGAGCATGCTGGGTGTGGTGGCACATGCCTTTAATCCCAGCACTCAAGAGACAGAGGTGACTACATCATGAATTCCAGGTAGGCCTGGGCTAGAGTGAGACCCTACCTCGAAACATACACACACACACACACACACACACACACACACACACACACACACACACACACACTGAGCAGAAGAATGCCTCATCTCTGGAAATTCAACTTCTATTGGAAGACACAAATAATTATAAAACAGTGATATAAGTATAATTGTGGTAGTTTGAATAATGTCCCCCAATAGAATTTATTATAATTGTGTTTATTAAATTGTAAATTGTCTCCAGGCTTCTGGCTGGAGGAAGTGTCACTTTGGCCTAGTCTCCTGGGGACTGGCCCTTTCTAAATTGGATGCAAAATACTAGGGATAGATATGCAAAAGAAAAGCCATAACGCCAGTCTGGCAGTTCTACATTTTGTGAATTACAGGGTTACAGTGTGCTTGCTTGAGGTGCTGGTGGTGGGCTTTTGACTCTCTCTCTGCTTACTTCTATAAAGGGAGGCCAGCCTTTTTTCCTTAACTTCCTCTGGGTCTGTTACTTCAATAAATTCTTTCCTCCCCAAAATTGTGCCTGATTTGGAGATTCATCCCAGCGGCGTGTGACTGACTAAAATAATGATTAAAATTATGCTTAATAGGCAGTAGAAAAGTACATATAATGATGCAGAGTCAAAGAAACCTCATGTCCTCAAGTCATTCCCAAGAACAGATTTCAGGTCCTAAATAACGTTTTTTGAATTGAGAATTTTAATATGTGAACATATTGTAAATTGGTCATATTCTCAACAATTCTCTTACTTTATCTCTCCCCTGATCCCATTCCACTGAGGACCCTCCCCAGTGGGATTATTGGTAATCATTGTGGGGTCAGTATGTATAGGTCGGGGCCGCGCCTCAGAATATACCTTCCTCACTGTGACTTTTATATTCATTCCATCTCCTCTTCCTCACTGTTTCCTGAGTCTTGGATTGTATTGAATCTCTATAATACTTTTGGTAGGAGGGCCACTTCTGTGATTCCAATTCTTCCAATCCATAAACATGGGGAATTGTTTCATCTCCTCATGTCTTCCTCAATTGCTTTCTTCTGTGTTCTAATGTTTTTACTGTACAGGTTTTCCCACTTCCTTGGTTAGACATATTCTAAGGTATTTAATTTTACTGTGACTGTGGTAAGTGGGACTACGACCCTGATTTCTTTCTCTGTTGTTTGTCATTGGTATATATGGCAGATACTGATTTTCGTGTGTTGATTTTATATAATTCCCTCCTTTGCTGAGGTTATTATCTCTAGATTTTTGTTGGAGTCTTTGGCTCACGTAAGTATAGAATCATATCTTCAAATAAAGCTATTTTGACTTCCCTTTCAATTTGTATCCCTTTTATTTCTTTTTCTTGTCTTATTGCTTAAGCTAAGACTTGAAGTATTATGTTAAATAGCATTGGAGAGAGTGGCTACCCTGTCTTGTCTCTGGCCATAGTGGGAAAATATCAAGTTTTTTCCCTTTTAAATAATATATGCTTTAGGTGTGTTGTATAAAGCCCTTCTATGCTAAAATATGATCCCTCCATCCTTAGTCTCCAGTGTTTCAATCATGAAGAGATGTTGTTGTATTTTGTGTTGTATTTTCTGAATCTATTGAAAAGATCATGTGATTTATGTCCTGAAGTCTATTTATGTCATATGCTATGTTTATTAAGTTCTGTATGTTGAACCATCCCTACACCCTTTGAAGGAAACCTGCTTGATCAAGGTATATGATGCTTTGGATGTGTTCTTGGATTCAATTTGCAAGAATTTTATTTTTCATCTAAGTTCATCAGGATATTAGCTTACAATTTTCTTTTCATATTGTATCTGTGTCTTTCCCTCCTTCTCAATTCTGTGAAATAACTTCAGAAGCAGTTTTAGTTCTTCAATAAAGGCTTTGTAGAATTCTTCAGTGACTCCATGTGGACCTGGGCTTTTTATTTGATTGGGAGACGTAATTACTCCTTTAATGTTATTAGCTGTTACAGTTTTATTCAGATTTACATATTTTCTGGATTTGGCTATATGAGTCAATAAATGCATATGTTTTCCACAGATTTTCCAATTTTGTGGAATATAGGTTACATTAATAGGTCTTCCTTGAGTCTCCAACTTACTGGCCTACCCTGCAGACTTCAGACTTGCCAGCCACCACTGGTATGTGAGGAAATCTGTGCAGGTACATATCTTGCTGATTTTGTGCTTTGGATAATATTTACTGAGATACTTCCTTAAAGAAAGTTTGGCTCAGTTTCATGGAAACCACCTCCCTTGTAGGTGTCACTCATTACCACTGTTTTTCCTCTCCCACACTAGACCCAGCATCAGCATTTTGAAACTCTATGTACTTCATCAGAAGTTAGATTAGCTTGGAAAAAGAACCTTATCTTTCTTTGTTATTGACTCTATCCAGCTAATTATTTCTGTTTTCATTTACTACTGTTCCTAATTCTTATTCTACAACAACACCTATGCATTTAGAATGGTGCTATCTGTCTGAGAATAGTCATCAGAATTAGAGCCGAAGTGTGTGTGATGCTTAACTATAAGATTATTGCTAGGCACTCAGTTCACAGGAATTGCTAACAACTGCTCTGTTTCTATTCAATACAGGTCCTGACATAACCATAGGAGGCTTTAAGGACTAAACAACAATTGAAATTCTAAAACCTTTCACCTGATGTCATTGACCACAATTAGCGTAATAACGTCTTACATCTTGATATTTTAAGAGGGGTGTATTAAAACTATACCCAGGTGTCTCATTAGTGTATTAGGTAGCTTATTAGTCTCATAAAACTGTACCCAAATGATCACACAAATGTTTTTAATAAATTTCACTTTTTTTTTTTTTGGCAATTTTCTACTATCGTGGAGCACTAAATCCTGCTACTTTTATGTATTTCAGTTAGAAAAACGCGGCATTTGAGATAAACATCCCTGTTGTTTTCATGGGAAAAGATTTTCCTAAAACATTGCTGGCCTCTTTGCCCACACCGCTGTTTTTTCTGCCTTGCTTAGCCCCTTTTCTGTTGATCTAACATG